>JAXIVJ010004314.1:77500-84245 GCA_036785665.1 Chirona hameri | reverse complement strand
AAATGCACAACCAATTCCGAAGCTTGACACTGTTCAAAAACATTTCAAATCAGAAAAAAAAACACGGAGCAGCGACAGGGACTCTGAAACAGACCGAGCAGGAACAAATGGCGAAAAGACAAGAGACACGAGTCGCAACACGAGTCCTTCGCCTGCCCTACCCGAACCTCAAAAACTCCGAGCCGCGGTCTGCATTTGAGGATGATATCGTTCTTCATCACCGTAAAGGTGTAAACGTGAGCGATATCAACCACTCCAAGCGGCTGTTGAGCAAGGCAAGGCTGAACAAGGCAGATTGCCGTCACGATGCCTTCAGTGACAGCAATCTGTCTAAGGCGGCCGAGCAGGTGGAAACGCAGCCATGCGTGTCGATGCTGGCTGACAACGTCACCGTGTGCCGGCGGACCATGGACCTGACGGCCATCATGACTGTGGTTCCTGACGCCCCATCAGGTGAAATGGTCCAGTCGTTCGTCGTTGGTGCACCAGTTGTCAAATAGAACGATGGCGACTCGATGGCCAGTGAGCTTCAGGAAACGCTGGCGAAGGTGGGCGTAACCTCAACGGAGAAGCTGTCCGCTATTTCGGCGGATGGACAATATCATCATAACAGCGTTCCTGAAAAAACTCGGCAAGTGTATACAGAGCAAAGACCCGAGTTTATGTTCGTTTGTTTGTTTGTTTGTTTGTTGGGGCTTAAGGGCGCGACGACTGCATGGTCAATTTGCGCCCATAACGTTAACTACTTACTGATGCGAAAATATCACAGGGAAGTCAATGCTACGGACGAAGGAAAAGAGACCGCCGGACTGGATCCATTGGGAATCATCATCAAGAAGATGACACAGCGTCACGGTTGGCATGACCTGGCCGAACTACCTTGAACGCTTTCTAGCATACCGTGGGCAGGCGAGCAAGACATGCGCCACAGTGAGAGGCTCGTTGCATCTAGGACACATGGGCCTGTCACTGCCACAAAGTAAGTACCCGTGTGTAGCGTACGTGTGGCCAATCCGCAGTCTGCACAGAGTAACCTCCTCGCGCCTGTTTCTCCGTGAACTTGATGGCCACTGTCTAAGCACCGGTTTGACCGGTCTGAGCTTGTTGCTCGCTTGTGTGTCCCACGTACGCTGCCACTGGTCTTGTAAAAAAGCACCAGCAGCTGGGTAAAAATCTTGTGCTGGAAGCAGGAGGCGCCTCGTGCAGGGTGCCGATGCTGCTCGTTTCGCCGCAGCGTCAGCAAGCTCGTTCCCTGCAATGCCCACGTGACTGGGTACCCAACAGAACTTCACCGATTTCCCTGCCCGGTCTAAGGACGTAAGTCGTGATAAAATGTCCTGTATAAGGGGACTGCTTGGATGGAGCGATCTAAAGGCCAGGAGGCTACTTAAAGAGTCTGTTAAAATGAGGTGTAAAGCCTCATCGCTCACTTCAATAAAGCATAAAGCTTTGGTTATTGCGACTAGTTCTGACGTGTAGACTGAAGAATGAAATGGAAGCGAGAAAGAGCGAGTATCGTGGCCGCAAACAAATGCGCAGCCTACACCTTCGGATGTCTTGGATCCGTCCGTGTATGTAAAAGTGCGACCTTCGCAAGAAGCCAAGTGCTCCATGGCCCGAGACCTGGACTCAGACGGGTGGACATCTGCCTTTTTAAGTTCGGACAGTGATACATCGATTTGAGGACGGATACACGTCCATGGCGGCGAGGGCGGGATATCTACACGTATCACGTCACGCAAGGACAAGCCGCTTCTCGCAAACAGGTCCTGCATCCGTGAGCAGAAGGGTACCGATCGCTGTGGCGTGCCTTCGAAAAACGAGAGAATGCCTCTAGAGAAAACATAGGGGTACGTAGGATGCATGGGAAACTGGCGGAGCTTCAATGCATATCTCATGCCGAGCATCTGCCTGCGGAGAGAGAGAGGGGCTTCGTGCGTCTCCGCCAGGAGGCTGGTTGCTGGCGAGGTGCGAAAAGCGCCTGTAACGACACGCAGTGATGTATGGTGTATTGTATCCAGCGCTCGCTTATTTGTCTCGCTTGCACTGTCGTATATAAAACACGCATAGTCCAGTTTGGAGCGAATTATGGACCGATAAAGCAGTAAAAGCGTACTACGATCTGCACCATATGAAGTCCGCGAGACGCATCTTAAAATGTTCAGGGCTTTAAAACATCTCTCCCGAAGCACTTTAAAATGTTCCTTATAAGTCAGCTTTCTGTCAAAAAATATGCCCAGAAACCTCGCTACCGGCTGTGTTGGAATCGGCTGACTGTACAGTCGAATCCCTAGGTTGGGGTCAGGGCAACGGCGGCGACAAAAGTGCACAGCTACAGTTTTTGTTGTTGAGAAGCGAAGGCTGTTCTCCGTACTCCACCTCTCCAGGCGTGTGACAGCTAGCTGCAGCTGTCGAGACACTAAACAAGCGCTGGAAGCAGAATACCATATCGCGAAGTCATCTACGAAAAGAGATCGCCCGACCGCCACCGGGAGCTTGTCTCCTATGTCATTAATCATGACAGCAAACAACGCCACACTAAGTACCCCTCCCTGAGGAACTCCGTTCTCCTGTGCAAAACTGGTGGAAAGATGATTTCCCACACGGACTCGAAAGTGGCGGCGAGATACAAAGTGTTGTATAAAGCGGCCCATACGACCTCGAATGCCATAATTATACAGTTTTCTAAGAAGGACATGACGCAATACAGTGTCATAGGCTGCCTCTATATCAAAAAATATTGCTCCAAGGTGCTTCTTTTCGTTAAAACACGCACGCGCTTCCGTGTCTAATGTTAAAATGTGGTCAACCGCGCTACGATTTTTCCTAAACCCACACTGAGCGTTTGTAAAAACGCTGTTATGTTCTAAAAACCAACTAAGACGTGCGTTCACCATCTTTTCAATCAGCTTACACAGGGATGAAGTAAGTGAGATGGGCCGATAGTGGAGAGGGTCAAGACCCGACTTACCACGTTTTAAAATGGGTATTACGGTGGCTTCTCGCCAAGCAACAGGGAAAGCGCCCGTCTCCCACAGCAAGTTGAACGTCGCTAGCAGCGCCTCATGGGCAGCTGCAGGGAGATGCCGAAGCATGTCGTTGTGGATGGAGTCAGGACCCTCCGCCACACTTCGCAGTGAATGTGTGGCGGAGGTCAGTTCGGCCAAGGTAAAAGGCTCGTTGTAAACACTGCGCTGGGTAGTGGAGAAGTCCACAGCACCTGGTTCTTGTCGGGCCCACCGTTGTGCGGACTGCCCCTCCGTGTGCCCGCCCCGACATCGCTCAGAGAGTGCTCGGCCTATCACGTCGGCGACCTCTACTGGATGAATGATATCTGAGTCGTTCACTCTAAGGGTCGGCAGCGGGACAGGGCTGTGCCGGCCAGCAATGCGCTTGATGCGTGTCCACACTTGGGACGTTGGAGTAAAACGGTTTAAAGAATTAACATAAGTGCGCCATGAAACCGCCTTTGCCTCCTTTATGGTGCGCCGGGCAAAAGCCCTCGCTTTCTTAAAAGCGATAAGATTATCTGTGGTGCTCCTTCGGTCAAACCTCCTAAAAGCTCTCTTTCGAGCCCAGATTGCTTCTCCGCATTCCTTAGTCCACCAAGGAACTGGAGCGCGGCGGGGCTGACCTGATGTCTTTGGAATGCACCCGTCGGCGGAGTTTAAAAGCAAGGAGGTAAAATCCTCTGCTGACATGGGAGAGTTATCGGCTCTGGTTAAAATCAGTGTCTCCATTGACACTTGGAATTCTTCCCAGTCTGCCTTGTGTACGTTCCACCTCTGTGGTCGGCTGCCTAAAACTGGGCCAGCCTGGTGCTGGAGCCAAACCGGGAGGTGGTCACTTCCCAGTGGGTCATCGTGCACAGACCAGGTAAAAAGATGAGCTAGCTGGGGGCTCACCAAGCTCAAGTCCAATGCAGAGGTCTGACCGGAGGGCACTGTAAAATGGGTCCGTGTTCCCGTGTTTAAAATACACAGAACCTCGTCGTTAATAAAATGCTCTAAAAGGCGGCCACGAGTGTTCGTGGCATTACAACCCCATGCAGTATTATGGGCGTTAAAATCGCCCAGCAGTAAGATCGGTGGCGGCAGCTCAGCGACTAATCGTCTAAGTTCCTGCAAAGGAAGGTCGATGCCAGGGGGAGGTACACCGAACATAGAGTTACCTCTCGACGGTAGAGGTTAATACGAGCGGCCACTGCCTGCAGCGTGGAACGCAGCGCGAGCTGTCGCGCAGGCACACTATGGTGAATCGCCAGCAGAACTCCACCATGTGCAACTGTTGTCACTGGTATGTCTTTTCGGAAGACAGCATAGCCCTTCACCGTGCACTGCATATCGGGTGCCATTTTCGTCTCCTGGAGACAGATGGCCAGTGGATTCCGCCTGCGGATGACTGTCTGCAGGTCTTGAAAATTGGATCTCAGACCTCTACAGTTCCACTGAAGAATAAAATGCATGGGAATGGATTAAAAGTGCGCAAAAGCACGTTTAAAGAAGGAGCAGGCAAAGGCGCATACTAAAAGCCAGTTCACATGACGTAAAACCACTAAGAAAGTAAAAGGACACCGGCACCGAGGGAAACGCGCCTGGTAGAGAGTCCAACACGACGGCAAAACACCCAAAAGGGCAGTAAAAAGTTCAAAAGAACTTAGAAATGATGATGATTGGGGCTTAAAGAGGCACATAGTGCAAATAACTAAAAATATTCCGCCGCACCCGGGAAGGAGCTGTCTCCGAACTGGATTCGGCCGTGACCCAGCCGCGACCTGCCATCAGCCGAGCTGGACCGTCCTCCGGTCGAGCCCGGCTGAAAACGCTGGCGGGTACGGGGGCTGCCACCCTCCGTTGGCGAACCCTTCCAGGGCAGAACACGCTTGCCGGGACGCTCCGGCGCGGCAGCTGCCGCCGCCCGCCCCGGCGAAGAAGGCGGGGACACCGGCGTCGGTCGCGCCCCTGACGCCGGCAACGGGGTCACCGGTGGCCGCTCTCCACTCGGGGACCCCGCGGGCCGCGGCGGTAGAGGGGCACGCGGCAGCTGCGGTGGTAGTGGTGGCGGGGGACCCATCGGAGACGGGCCCTCCGCAGAACGCACAGAGGAAGGGGACGGTCCTGCCGACCCACCAGGCGACGGGCCAACAGCCCCCGATGGAGTCGACTCACCGACCCCCACGGCTTCCGGAGAACGCTTGGCCTCGCGGGCTTTCTCGACGAGGCGAGCACGCCTGACATCGCGCGCCCGCTTTTCCTCCTGGTTGCGGCGCAAAGCCGCCATGACCGCAGTCTCCTTTACAGCAGGAGGGCGGCTGGGAGTCGCCGTCGCCGAACCAGAAGAGTGCCTGGGTGACGCAGGCTCGGTACGAGAGGGAGACCGTCGCTCGCTCGAGCGCCGATGTTGGACGAGGGTCCAGCCCTCGCCTCCATCCCCAGTGTTGGCACTCACCGCCGCAGCAGCGGGCGCCGCAACCGGGGCAGCCAGGGCACCCTGTTCTCCAGGAGTGGAGGTGGGGGAAGGGGAGGGGACGGCCGAGGTCCCCGCAGGGGCCGCCGAGGCCTCCGCAGGAGCCGCCGAGGCCTCCGCAGGAGCCGCCGCCGCCCCGGCAGCAACGACAGAAAGACCGAAGGACTTTAGCAGCAGAACCAGCTGCGCTGCGCTCATCTGTTCGAGCATAGCTTTGGGCGAGAGAGGAACAGATGGAGGAGCTCTCGCCATCTGGGCATATGACGTCCTTGGGTGGGACTCGTCGTATACATCACGAGCCTCTCTGAACGAGATGTTCCTGTTGGTCTTTATGCTATTTATCTCTCTTTCCTTGGCGTACATTGGACAGGTCCTATCATAGGAAGTGTGAGGTTTCTGTTCCTCGGGGCAGTTCACGCATTTGAATGTTGTAGCCTCACAGTTCTCGTCCGTGTGCTCCGTAGAGGCACACCTTGCACACGTCGGTCGGTTTTTACAGTGCGTTTTGCCGACAGAGCTTTTGCCGCGTCAGCCACGTTAACAAACTCAACCTCGATTGCGCCGTCTCGCAACTTGTCGCAGCGGATCACCTTTCCGAACCGATCACAGCCGTCCTTCCTCTGGAAAGGGGAAAGTGAGCTGAGCCTCCTCTGCTCAGAGAACACCAGAACCCGAGGAGTGGGGGAGGGCGCCTTCTCAGCGCTCTCCTGCGCAACACGTCGTCCGTTCCGCTCCACCTCAGTGGAGCGAGAGTCATTTACTGAAGGGCGGTTTTCACCACCAGACGGGATGGTTCGTCCATCGGCCGAAGCCGATGGGCGAGGGGCGGCAGAAGCCGTGGTTCGTAGGTTTGGGTTTGAAGTATCCATGGTAAGTGATTGGTCTCTGCCCAGTCCCCGCCGACGCTCCACCATGGCGCCGCTACAAGGCCGAGGGCTGGAGACTGGGCTGTACGGGGCTCGACGACGCCCTCCCAGAGGGGAGAGAGAGACTCACCACCCCCGCCGTTTGGACGCCGCCTCCTCCCTTGACGCCTTAAGCCGGGACGCCACCCGGTGCAGCGGCAAAGCCACTCCGCAGCCGCCGGACAAGTGCATGCACCCGCCGTGCGGCAGCGAGACAGCCAAGCCACGACCCCCGGCAGCAGCCCGACGCAAAAGCTTCTCAGTGCGGCGCTGAGTGTCCCCGCCCTTCCGGAAATCCAGGCCAAAGAGGAGTGTTGCCACGCCACCACGACTAGCCCGCGCGGCAGGTGGCTCAGCCTCCAGGACCCCTTCAT
>JAXIVJ010004314.1:47500-72500 GCA_036785665.1 Chirona hameri | reverse complement strand
CCGTTCTACCGCCGACTGACGCCATAGCTGACCACCTGACCGTGATCGTCCGAGCTCCGTTCCGCCGGCCGAGCCGCCGCCCCGCCCGTTTACTGCGCGCCCCTGGCGCAAGGTAACACTTCAAATTCCCTGAAAATGAACCCGACCAAGACTCCTTGTCGGCACAACCCAGAACCTTAAGACGACCGCATCCTTCCAACTTAACATATCTGGTCATGTACTAACACCATCCCCGTCCGTGAAGTGACGGTCGACTCAAACCTATCCTGGGAAATGCACATCTCCAACGTAGTCAAAAGTGCAATTCCATCCTCTTGTTTGTATAAAATTCGCCACCATCTCACACCCGATGTCAGTCAACTCCTTATCCAATGTCACGTGTTCCCACATATCCTTCATTGCCTCTCAGTCTGGGGTGGAGCTGCTCAGTGTCATCTGCACAAGGTGCGGAGGGTGATTATTTTCGGGGCCAGGATTGTCTCCGGAGCGCGTGCTTGTGACCATATCTCACCGACCGTAAAGGCCCTGGGCTGGCGCAGCGTGGGTGACCTTATCACCCAACGAGACAGCATTGCTGTATACAGGGCACTGAGCGATCCGCGTGCTCCGGAGGCAATCCGCGCGCTTTTCACAAGAAGAGCCGCTGTATCGGATCGCACAACCCGGGCGACGTTGGCGGGCATGTTGGAGCCGCCAGCTTCACGCCTGTCGATGTCGCGCCGGGTATTTTCTTTTCGAGCGGCCTCATCCTGGAACTGCCAGCCACCTGCCACGGGCCACCACTGGTTCCCGGACAAAATTCGAGTTTTTACGCCTTTTAGATCAATGTGTTTTTAAGTGATTGGAATGGATATGTTTCTGGCTTTTACTACGTGTATTGTATTTGTGCCGTGTCTTACTGTGTCCGTTTAGAACCACCGTTATACTACTGTATCATGTCATGGATCAAACATTAACCCACCGTGTGGAATGATCTACCAATAAACTGAACATATGGCGCCCATAACTAACAACCTGTAAACGGTTTTGCTGGGTAAAAGCAACCAAAAAGAAAACGCATCAAAAACACAAAAACCATCAGCAAAAAGAATTCACGGAAAATGCCAGAGAGGATAAGAAACGAGTCGTGTGGCAAAAATATATGCTGCAAACCAAACTGGATACGTTGCAAACAAAAATGAGAAAAACTGAGCGAAGAGGTAACATCAAGGAAGTGGCAACAAACTCATGGGGAAAAACGGCAAGAAAACGAATACATCACAGAGTTGGTAAGTAAATCAGGGTATTTTCGAAAACATTAGAAGGGAGGGAACGCCGTGAGGCCAATATATGCAAACCGAACCCACAGAACAATTCAGAAGGCAGCGAAACGGAAACGTGTCACGAAGATGGCAAGTAATTCACGGATAAAAAAAAACAGGCAGGGTAACAACACATTCACAGAACTGGCGAGTAAATCACAGAGAAACCAGTGCGAGCAATACAACGAAAAAACATCTGGAACGTAGGAAGAATCATCATTCAAAAGGTCTCGCAAAGAAAGATTATTGGAGCCAAAGAAACGTAAGCGCTCATTAGAAAGCAATGGACAATCAACCAGCACGTACCGGACGGATAACACTTCCCCACAGCGAGGGCATCGCGGCCGTTCACTCCCCGCCAACAGGTAGATCTGTGTGTTGAAAGCGTGTGGCCAATGCGTAATCGACTTAAAAGAACTTCTTCCACTCTCAATTTTCGATAGGATGAGCGTCATGGAGCAAGTTGCAGCTTGATTACCCTAAGCTTGGTTCCAGATGCATCCCATCTACATTGCCACTTCCTACGCGGGTACGATGAGCACTTCGGAAGGAAATCTGTAGCGGGCAACGGTAGCGAGCGCGTGCAAGCTGCTCGTGTGGCTCGATTGGCCGCCAGATCTGCCTGCTGGTTTCCCATCAAGCCCACATAGCTGGGAATCCAACAAAAGTCGATCGGTTTTCCCGCACGATCGAGAGAGGTAAGCAAGATTAAAATGTCTTGTAAAATTGGATGAGTATGGTTGAAATCTCTCAGCGCCAAAAGGCTGCTGAGCGGGTCTGTAAAAATAGCATAATGAGAACTATCACATACCTCTCATATATATACGGCCTTGAATATTGCAACAAGCTCCGAAGTATACACTGTAGAGTAGGGAGGCAGGGTGAAGACCGGGTAGTGACACCCATGACAAAGGAGCTTCCCACACCTGCGTCAGTCTTGGAACCCTCAGTGTAGATATGTGTGTGGTTTCTATACGAGCCAATGACCTGCAGCGCACCACTGCGAAGCTTGTTTGTCGAGATGTCGCTGTTCCGTATTTATGTAAGAGATGTATCGATGGTGGTTGAAACCAGCTCCCATGGTGCGACACGCGTTCGGAATATTACAAAACAGACTCGCAGTTACCTAAGTCGTGCGATAGCCAAGATGCCACGGCCTGAAGAAGTTCATCTGTGGTAAACCCATACTAGTTGGATACAAACCGTCAGCTCTTTATGCGAAGGATGGATACTGCCACAAATTCGACCTATATTATGAGAAAGGACAGCGCACACCCTTCCAGACAGCCAATGGGCACCACGGTCGTGCTCGACATGACTAGTGTTGTAACCGATCCCAGGAATAGACAAGACACTAAATTTCGCGATCCGCATAATCACTGGGCTCAGAAAGTACGACCACATCACGCAGGCGCGAGAGGATCTTGACTGGATGTCGTTCGACAGCATGATCGACATGCGGAATGTTCAGCGGGTTCACCACATGCTATGGTGGGTCACAGCGGCTGCGGTCGCTGATCAAGACGCGCGCCCAGGTATCGCGACGACAGACTCGTGCGACAGCTGACGAGTCCGTGCTGCACGCGTCAAAATGTCGCCAACAGGCCACTAAGATGTCGTTCCCACACCGCGCTGTCGCAACTTGGAACCGCTTGCCGTCCGAAGTTAGGAGTAGTAAGGCCGTGTTCAAGCGAAACAAAAGTAATCCTGTCCGCTGTAGCAAAATAGCAGGAGGTGACCTGACAAGGTGATGGGGTGGGTGAAGGGTGATGTGTGATGGGTGATGGGGGATTGGATGATGGGCGATGGGCTCACTGTGATGGGTCGTGATTGTCTGCATGCTTGCTTGCTTGTACATTCACGCCGGAGCATAAGAGCCATTTGGGGAGTCTCCGAGTTCCGCAATACCATACAATACAATCCACGGAGTGTACTTTCACAATTTCGCCATTTTCTCGGCGCTCCTGGGTTCGAAAAAAGGTTTTGCGAGCAACGCGTACCACGTAAAAAGGTATATTTATTTATCGTTCAAGTTCATCATTTGACCTTGAGATGAGGCCAAATATTATCAGTACCCCCTTTTCTTGCAATTTAAATTTACGAATCGTCGCAACAGACACGATCATCATTCATCAGTTGTCACACATAAATATAAAACAGTAACGTGTGACATCCAATGCATTGGTGTCGAGCCGTCATTGGAACGCACCTATGAATAGTACTGACTGAAAAATACAATAAATCCAGATGTCCGTGAAGTTAGGCAGTCACAGAAACGTCAGCGTCGGTCACCAATTCTTTACGCCATTTTGTCCGAAGGTCAAAGCGAGGTTTTCTATTGTTGTGCTTCGCGTCCTCTTATTTTTTCTTCTTCTTTTTTTGGGGGGGGGGGGCGCCGCCGCCTCAGGTCAATTTGTGCCCATAACGTACAGTTTATTTAGTTATCGATGCGAGAATATCACCGGGAGGTTCGATATCACGGACGAATGAAAAGATGCGGCCATTCTGAACCCACCGTGAATCATCTTCAAGGAGATGCCGGAGAGTCACAGGTGACGGGATATGCTGCCCCAGCTTCGCGTCCTCTATCCCCTGGTGGATTATCCCTGGAGAGTCACAGTTGACGGGATATGCTGCCTCAGCTTCGCGTCCTCTATTCCATGGTGGATTATCCCTGGAGAGTCACAGGTGACGGGATATGCTGCCTCAGCTTCGCGGCCTCTATTCCATGGTGGATTATCCCTGCAGGGATAATCCACCATGGAATAGAGGCCGCGAAGTCATCAAGTTGTCAAGGTCACATTAATGCGTGCAACTATTCAGTTTGTTTTCCGAACATCCTCGTGACGTCATGGCTAACGGGATTAGAAAGAAAACGAGAATCAAAAGCTTTCTGCCGAAGGCAGACATAGGAGATATTTTAGGCAAGGGTAAAAGCAAATTTGTTAAGTTAAGTATTGTGTTTTTGGCTTTAGGCCGAAGAAAGAAATATATTCCTGTGAAACACAAACGCACAAACCCCGCGACGATTATCAGTAGGTTACCCTGTGACGCATAAGCGTAACTTTATATCTCTTTGTGGGTGCTTGAGCACCCACAATCCTTGTCTCAGCACCCCCTGACTCATTTGAGCACCCACAATGTTTCCAAGTTACCTAGCACTGTAGTGAATTGACAGAAATAGATAACATAATCATACCTAAAACATGCAAAAATGCTGCAATGCAAGGCCTATGCAAGCCTAGGCATAGGCAAGGCATGAACCTTGTGGCAATACAAGAAAGACACAGTTTTTGCCACCACAGAAAGGTACTAGTAGATAGGCATCTATCATCATGTGATTTTGACCGAAAAACACCTCTTATTAAGAATCAACATATTAGTTATTACCCAATGATAACCTTGATATGACCTGCAACCAGTGTCCAGTGCAGGATCCAGCCCAGTGTTTTGGGAGGGGTCAAACGGGTTTTGGAGGGGCCAAGCGTAAAAAATAAATTTATTTCCATGCACTGCCATAGGTGTAATGTTAAAAAATAAGACCTTTGGGGGGCCATGGCCTTAACTCTTCTGACATTGAGGAACCCAACCAGGTAAGAGAACCAGGTAAGGTTGCCCCCCCCCCCCCCCCCCACTGGATCCGCGCCTGCCTGCAACACTGTGAAAACATGTGTGGATTTTGAACAGCCACTTTTAAACTAAAGTAAATACCAAGCACTTGGCAGATGGTAGGTATGTATGACAAGAAATACAAAAATGAGAAAAGTGGTGAGCAGCATCTAGCATCAGCATGTGCTTGGTAGTTGATGCTTCTGTCTACCAATTTGAAACTTCAGTACCTGCCTACTCGACTTGACAGCAACTAGACTCTGGTGTGAATCTTACCGTAGGTCCTTGGTCTTACCCAGGATAATATATATTGGATAATATTACTTTAGGCACACCTCAAGCCTCACGGTACACTTGGTCACGCGTCAAACAAGAGACAAGACAAGAGTCGTAACTGGAACGTCGCAAGAGCGCCACATATGAAAGAGTCAAGTTGTTTAAAAAAGATGATTTTGTTGGATCGTAGGTATCAATTGACAATAAAAAAAATATTTTTTTGAAATGCATCCTGCAGATATCACTTCAAATTTAATTCATTATGTCAGATCATTTGGTTTACATAGGTACCTAATATTCAACGATTTGGCATACCTATTTGTCATTTTATTGTTCTTGACATACTGCTGTCTGCTGCTGCTGTCTGCTGCAACGGGATGACGCAGTGTTTCGGTTGCGCGATTTGAAACAAAAATTGTAATTTTGTTCAACATCGTTAAACACGTTCAACATTTCGATTCGATTATTTACGTCAGGTTTGCGTGCGCTAGGATTTGGTTTGCTCATGTGGTGAGTGCATGGCGTAGGTCAAGGCCCCACCGCTGACATAGAGATGAAGAAACAGGCGGTGATCAGCAGTTTCTTCCGACGCAGGTAAGATTGAATTTTAGCCACTTTTAATGCATACAAGTGTCAGACATTATCGCAATTTGTTGGTAAGGATCGCCTGTAAGATGCCACGCGCAAAACGGTCGTTTTTTCACGCATCGGTGGGCGCTAGACGTAAAAGCGGATGCAGACTGGTTTAAGGAGCGCGGCAGAAATACCCGGGCGGGAGTGGATGTTTCGCACGGTTCGTTGTAAAGGGTCGGAGGGGTCAAGACTATTGAAGCATACCACTCGAAAGCTGACGCCTTGATGATTCCAGAAATGTGCAAGTTTTGAAAATTGACGGGCCCTCTTTTTCAAAAACTTAAGTTTGGTAAAATTCGGCTCCCTTTCCGCTTTGACTGCGCTACTGGCTACGCTTTGGGAGGGACCGAGAAAAATTGACAGGGCAGATATAAATCCATGTTAGACAATTTTTTCACCCTACTCAGCAATTTATCTGTCGGTTACGAAGCTCCACCAGATCTGAAATACCCACGACCGCCCGCCGCCCGGGCATTTCTGCAATCTGCCGCGCTCCTTAAAGGAAATAGTCCACCTTCGGAAATTATGATGAATTTAAAAAAAAAAAGTTTACATGGTTTTTGGTCTCATTCGATTCAGCGTAGAAAATTAGGCGACATAATTTTAACATATTTGTTTTCTATTAAATAGAAAGCGTTAAATTTGGTTATGCCCACCGCAATCTTTTGGTTATGCCCACGGTTATGCCCGTTTTTTCTTTCTTTTTGAATGAAAATAACCGTTTTTGTCGGCTGCAGAGCGATTTCAGCTGAAAGAAGCTTTACTCGGGGGTTTTCGGGTACGAGAAACAAGATGGCTATCTCAGTTTAAATCCCCATGTTGGAAGGTGGACTATTTCCTTTAAACGAGTCTGCATCCGCCTTTACGCGGGCGGTAGCCGGTTTGGAACGGTGCCATTTCGCACCAATCTCCCGCCAGATGGCAGCAGCTTACGGCCTCTAGCTCGTACCGCAGCGTCGCAAGTCGATAGGTGTCAGCACCGATGTCTGAAGTGAGATCATTGGGTTAGGTTTCTGTCCCTAGGTGGCACTAGCGGTTAACGCCTGAAGTTATAGTGTACCGCATAGCTTGTAACTGTGAAATGGGTACTTAACAATTGCTAGTGGGGGAGACAGAAACGGAACTTTTTTGTTCTGGGCTGGGCAATAAAAACGAAATGGCTTGTTGATAAATCTATGAACATGCCCTGGTTTTACGATGCAAACGTTATTTTTCAACAATCATTTACTTTCGATGAGCGAATTCGGAATGCCCTCAAACTTCGAACGAAATAGACACCATCAGAAAATAACATGAAAGGTTCGTTTTTTCGGGGCATGGATGTGCCTGGTTACACTGACTCATCAAGGAAAGGTCTCTTAGCTACAGCACACCAAAATGTATTTGCCTTTTTGTTGTGGTCCTTTCGGTACCATTTATCGACATCTAACTTCGGTTTATTTTTTCTTCAGATCTGTCGCTGAAGAATCATCGTTGCCATCTAGCACGACTCGTCCGCCTCCTACCTCTGTGGATACGGATTGTCCAGGTAAGACATCTTTCACCTTCTCAGCCGACCGTCATTATTGCTGTTGCAAGTTCAGTTATTTATTGTCAACCACCCAAGGTCACATGGAAATTCATAGAACACTGTTTGAAGCGGAATGTTAGCCATAGGCGAATTGGCGAATTATTATTATAAGCGAATTATTGCCCAAAAACGATAATTGACCTCTAATGACGTCGGGGTCGATAGGTGCCCCCTTCCGGCAGTGCGAGGGCTAATATAGTTATCAGGTATTCGTTTAAATTCAATTAAAACTCAGTAATGCGGACGTTTCGTGGTATTTTTTATCACTTCATCGGCCTAACTGGCACAGCGAGTAACATTTGTACACACCATATAGGAATTTATTAAATATTAAGATAAACGTAATTCGTAAATACTACTTTATTTCGGAACGGATTGGAAGTGGATACCAACAGTTACCTACGTCACATGCCATCATTTTCCCAAAGCTTGTTTTAAATAGTCGTCTGTTCGCCTAACCCTTGAAGTCTGCTTTATATTTATACTTATTCTGAATTCTTCAACAGACGATCCTGCTGTGCCCGAGGTCGAGCCTGCTGCACATTCATCTACGTCATCGACACCACACCCAGCCTCATCCTCGTCCAGTGAGGTACTCGGCTATAAGCGGCGTTTCCAGTACCGCTGGAAGAAAAACTACAGCTGGCTGGAGTACGATCGCCCTTCGGACTCAGTGACGTGCACGCTATGCAAAAAGGCGTATGCCATGAAGCTTCTCGACTGCGGTCTAAAGACGGATGGGGCATTCATCACTTGTGGTTTCCGATCTTGGGCAAAGGCTCTGGAAAGGTTCGCCAAACATGAAGAAAGCATCACACACAGAATCGCAGTCGCCCGCCTCAAGACCTCGACAGAGCCCAGCGCCACTGCCATGATGTCCGCTACAGGGAAAGCCAGAGACGTTGCCGACGCACGGGAGGCGCTCAGCTGCATTTTTCACGCCATTGCCTACCTCGCTGGACAGGGACTACCGATGCGACGAAGGGAGGAGGAAACCGGCAACCTGCAGCGACTCCTGGACCAATCGGAGCGCAACTGTCCGGCACTGAAGAAATGGCGGGAGCGGAAACAAACATTCACGTCTCCAGAAATCCAAAATGAGGTACTGGAGATGATGGCTTCAGCTATCGTTCGTCAGATCGCCGACAACGTGCGTGGGGAGGTGTTCGCTGTGATGGCCGATGAGACTCGAGACAGCGCCGGTACCGAACAGGTGGCCATCTGTCTTCGCTCTGTCAACAAACAGCTGGAGGTCGAGGAACAACTTGTCGGACTGTACAGCGTGGAGTCGACTACCGCACTCGTCCTGTCCAAGGTCATCAAGGACGCGCTGCTCCGTCTCGATCTGGACCTGAAGCAACTCCGAGGGCAGTGCTATGACGGTGCTGCTAACATGGCTGGCAAGTTCAACGGTAAGAAAAATGCGACGTTCTCGTAACCATAATATGTGAACTGGCCAAATTGAACAACTGTCAGTCAATTGGATGATGCTTATCCACGTTATCGATTGATCGTAATCACAGCTGATTTATACCTTACTTTGAATAGCCATAGCAAGCACTAAACATAGTAGATTTCATGCTAAATATGATGTACACGTACCTAGTTTTTTGTGCATGGCTGTTTCGACATTTTCCCGCACACTAAGCATATTGTTTAATGAAACAACCCAGTTTTATAATGACATTAGCAGTTTGGTATCCAACGTAAAAAAAACGGAAATCACAGTCATTCGCCCGCGAGAAGCTATAACACGAAATTGCGACTTTTTATTTTCTCCATAACTCTAAAATTCACAAATATTTTTAGGATGACAATCAAATATTCATATGATCATATGAACACGTGATTTTTTTCGGAATTTGGTAGTGAATTTCAAGGACTTTCCAAACTGGGTTGTTTCCTTTATTGTTCAGGTCACTCGAGGAAGTCACCAGTTCAGGTAAAGGGACTAGTTTATTTCGATTGTGATTAAGTGCTGAAAATCCGATGTTTGTATCTAAACAATATTTCTGGTCCTCAGGTGTTCAAGCTCGCATCAAAGCTGAAGAACCGAGAGCCGTATTCGTCCACTGTACGGCCCACCGGTTGAACTTGGCAGTCCAGGACTGCATGGACGGGGTGCGGTCACTGCGTGACACCATCCAGGAGGTATCTCGCATCATCGTCTTCTTCAGAGACTCTCCAAAACGCCTCTGCTGCTTGGTCCAGCACGGAGCTGAAAGCTCCCTCCGCCCACTCTGCCCAACCAGGTGGACCTGCAGCGAGCCGTCACTGGCGTCCCTCATCCGGAACTACATCGCGGTGGTGGAAACACTGGAAGCCATCGCCGAGGACTCGAGCACCGGACCGGACCAAGCGAGCACCGCCAGTGGCCACGCGCGGCGCATGCTGTCGTTCGAGTTCTTCTTTGGCGTGGCTCTGGCGCTGCATCTGCTGCGCATGACAACGCCAGTTATGAAGAGCGTACAGGGCCAGAAGCAAACGCTGGCTGCCAACCTGCAGCTGGTGAGCACTCTGCGCGGTGCAGTTCAGGGCCAGCGGTCCCGGTTCAGCTCATTCTACGCTGCTACAGTGAGCCAGGCTGAGGAGCTGGGCGTGAGTCCTCCGTCGCTGAAGCGTGTGGTCCGGCCACCGCGCCGGCTTGACGAGGGCAGTGAGCCGTATCGCCCTCAAACACCGGAGGATCAGTACCGCCCCATCTACCTTCTGGCTGTGGACCGCCTCTGTGCGTCCCTGGGAGCGCGGTACGGAGTCGACGAAGACGCGGAGGCCGCCGTCGCTGACGAGCAGCGGGTCGCCCAGGCCGAGTCAGCGCTGCTGACGGCCAACGCCGACGATGTGACAGCCACCGCCGCCTTCTACCGCCTGGACGAAGGACGCCTGGCGCTGCATTGTCAGATGTTGCAGGATGTCTGTCAGCAGGAAAGCATTCCGCTGCGCAGCCTGCCAGACGCCGTCAGTGCTCTTCGCCAGCCGCACCTGTCCCAGCTGCTGCCGGAGTGCGTGTCTCTCCTGCGGCTGATACTCACTGCGCCAGCGACGACTTGTACGGCGGAGCGTTCGTTCAGCCAGCTCCGCCGGCTGAAGACGTATCTGCGCTCAAACATGACACAAGCCCGCCTTAACCACGCGGCGGTATGTTCGGTGTATGCCGAGGAGCTCCATGCCCTGGACATGGTGTCTCTGATGCGACAGTTCGCGACCCGCACACCCCAGCGAGTGAACGTGTTTGGCTGGCGCTGAACTAAAGGACAGAGCTACCTTCGAGTCGGTTCATTTGCTCGCACGGTGTCTGTCGTGTTTCGAAGGGTAGTCGTGAAAAGCAGCATACATGTGATGGTATACGTGATTGTACTAATGCTCTGTACAGACTGCAGCCATTCAGCACGCCCTGCAACACTTACCTCACAGTTCAGTTTTGTTTTGTAGAGTTTGCCGAACATTACTAGACACTGAAATGGTGTAACCAGTCGGATTTGATGTTGTCTTATCAATGCTACGATATCCCAGCACACATGATGTCGGTTGAAGTGATTGCCTGATCGATTGATTGTTAGATATTCTTTGAGGTTTGGACGACCAAGCCAAACACACGTGTGTTTGTGTGTGTGTTTGATCGCTACGCTTTTTTTCAATCGCCATGTTTTTCACACAATTATTGTTAATCCGTCTGTGATGAGAAGGTACTTCATACCAGAGATAACAGTACAAACATATTTTTTCGTTGTACTTGCATATTTTAACACAAAAATACATTCGCGTACCAAACTAACACAATGTTTATACTGTCAATTGAGCACGTCGTTTTAAATATGTTAAACACTCGCTAACAGTTTTGCGTTTTGTGATATATCACTTCGGAAACCGTTCAGCACCCCCAATTATTTTTGGAAAACTACACCCATGTCCTCATCCATATACCTTCTTCTTCAAGATACCATTACGCCCAGTGACTTGCGGGCAGCTGATGACATGCTTTTTGAGTTTGTGGTCACATTTCAGATTATATATGGTACGTCGTCCATGACTTCCAATGTTCACCAGCTCCTTCATATGGTGCGAAGTGTGCGAAATTGGGGTCCCTTGTGGGCGCACTCTGCATTCCCTTTCGAAGACTGGAATGGAAGGCTATTGAAGCTGGTGCATGGCACACGGTCAGTTTCTCACCAGGTCTTACAGCGCCTATCTATTTCTATGACCATCGAAGGGTTGATGGGACATGCAGACATGGGGGTTCCTACCGCGAGCTATTGTCGGAGTGCTTTGGGAAATAATCGCGTGAGCAATTATGAATCTTCGGACGATGGTCTCACAACTGGTCTCGGTGTGGGACGCGTCGAAGAATTCGGTTCCTTGGAAAGGGAAGCTATGGCGCATGCAATGACCGATGCTCCTTCCACAGGAACTTCCTTTAAAAGGGCAATCCACAATGGCACTGTGCTGAGTACGGCAGTCAGGGCAACGAAGCGGTGCGATGCATTTGTTGTCGTTGATGGTGGAGTTTGCATTGAAATATGCAAGCTGATGCTAGTTTCCGCCGATTCCGTGAAAAGTTTCTTCTTGTTGGGCCGGCCATATGTCCCATTTGACGGGCACAACATGCGAGGATTGCCTCGCCACCTGAAGGCTTTACAAGCCGGAGGGGAGCTCGTGGCTGTGCCAAGCACACTCCTCAAGGCGAAGTGTGTGGCTGTGCGTTTCGACAACGTCGTCGTCGTTGGTGAGGTGCCAAGCAAGTCGTTGGGAGATTGACCGCTGACCTCTCCTCCAACGATCGCCGGGAGGACCGGGTCTGACTTAGACTTTGTATACTAGGTTTGATGTTTGTAACGCAGCCAGCGGCGTGCGTGACGCATCTTTTTGAATGGAGGGGCCCGCCAGGGATTAGTGGGGCCAATGTTCTGAAATTGTTTTTTGAATACATGCAGGGAGGTAGCAAAATCGCTGAAAAACATGTGAAGAGGTAACAATTTTTGCAAAATCGCGAATGGGAGGTAACTATTTCAAACCAAGAGGTGTCATTGGGAGGTATACATTTTGCTAAATGCATGTTGTTCTGCATGTAATTTACCGAATTTTCAGAACACTGGTGGGGGCAGCCGGCGCTCGGACGTGCCACTGCCAGTCCACTGTTCAATAGTGAAAAGCGTCGCCACAGTCGATTCGGGGCAGATTCGGAGGCACCACATGTTCCCGCTACTGTCAGACAGGTGGGAGGGTAACAGTTTGGATATTTTAGATGAGGTTCGGCTTCGGTTCCCAGGCGCCCCTCTCACTGAGCGTCGGATCGCGCCCTAGGCGCGATCGGACGCGACGACACTAATTTCGCTCGCTGTTGTGCTCCCTGACCGAAATCCTGGATCCGCGCCAGGCGCCTGGTTCCTTCATAACAGTTACTTCACACAGTTGCAAAATGCTGAAGAAAAAAAAAGATGAATACTTTTTGCCTACTCTAATTTGGGACATCGGTGGCAAGTTTGGCTCAGTTTGTGGCATCTGTTTATTGTTTAGCTGTTTACTTCGGCCCTAGCGCCTAGTATAGGGAGGCCCCCTGGATGGATGGCCCACCCACTTTTAATGGCGTTCCTACGCCTATGTGTTGTGTTGTGTTGTGTGCTGGTGTTGATCTTGTTGTTGGTGCTGGTGTTGATGTTGTGTGCTGGTGTTGATCTTGCTGTTGGTGCTGGTGTTGATGTTGTTGGTGCTGGTGTTGATCTTGTTGGTGCTGGTGTTGATCTTGTTGTTGGTGCCAGTGTTGATCTGGTTGTTTATCTTGTGTAGAAAGACCACTTTATACGGTTTGTATGCATGCTAGAGTTTCGCAATACAATATACTATATATCGCAGCTTGATGTTTTTGTGTTGGGTGTTTTTAAGACGTGTCGTCACTGCCCGGTTGCAATACTAACTAATCGCACGGTTGCAGAACTGAGCATATGCTCAGTTCAATGGAATGGTCAATATTGACCATTCCATTGAGGGCAGTTAACCTTCAGACCATCAAGGATGTATCCATCAGAACATCACACAAGCACAACAATAGCCACTAAACATGTGGCTTTTGTTCACAGTGTTAACAACAGTGCCCATCACAGTGTTAACCATCAAACCATTAGGCCATCAAAGGTGGTACTATCAAATCATCAGAAGTCCTGAGTCAATCAGACCATCAGAAGGGTCCATCTAAAACCAGACCATCAGACCATTAGAGAAATCCATCAGACCATCAGACCATCAGAGAAATCCATCAGAACATCAGACCCATCAGACCATCAGAGAAATCCATCAGACCATCAGACCATTAGGGAAATCCATCAGACCATCAGAAACCATCAGAAAAATCCATCAGAAGAGTCCATCTAAAACCATCAGACCATCAGACCATTAGAAAATCCATCAGACCATCAGAAACCATCAGACCATCAGAAAAATAATCCATCAGAGACCATCAGACCATCAGGCAATACCATCACAAGCCATCAGACCATCAGGTAATACCATCAGAAATCAGACCATCAGAAATATAATCCATCAGAAACCATCAGACCATTGTAGTGTGGCGCGTCCTCTGCGCGAACAGTACGCTGTCCCCGTCCCCGGCCGGCGGCCGCCGTGCGCTGCGGTACAGTGGCGTGTCAGGCGTCGCTCGCCGGCGCCGTTAGGACTAAGCGCCGGCGCGTATCTCTACCTGCATCAATGTGTGTTGTTATTTAATCATCGTGTCAATTGTCATTCATGTTATTTGTAGCACTCATGTAATTATCATTCGTGTCGCGTGCGGTGCAGACTTCCGGGCGCGCGCCATCGCGCCGTCTTCGGCTTACCACTTACCTGGTCAACTGCATGCGCAGCGGTTCGCTGCTGCGCATGCGCACACTGTAACGACAACGGACCTGTGGACGCCTCCAGCCAGCCTTCGTCGGACCCTGTCCACGTGCTTGTGGCAGGGTCGTTAGACCCTTAGATAGGTAGCTTTTAGATATTTTTAAGTAGGTAACGTAATTTCCACAATTTGCAAGGTAGAGAACCCGCTTCATTCTGTAGATTAATTGCAGCTGGCAACACGTTCTGCCGTGTGTGCCACGTTAACGTAATTTAGGTTATTAATTAAACTTTCCCCTCCCTCCTCCGGTCATGGCGACCTCCCCGCCCCCCCGCCCCCTCATGGCAACTTCCCCGCCCCTCCGTCCCCTCATGGCGACCCCCCCGCCCGGCCCCCTTCAGGAGTCTCTCCCCTCCCGTCCCGGCGCGCGGCCACCCCCCGGCTTCCTTCCGAAGCCACCCGACCCCCTTCAGGGGTCTGCCCCCCCGGACGGTCCTCCTGGACCCCCCGGCTCCCCTCGGGAGCCTCGCCTGGACCGACCCGGTGCTTGGCTCCCCCCCAACACCTCGCCACCCGACGGGCCTGCTCTCCTCCTCATTCAGAGGAAGGACGGAGTTACCATGAGGTACTCCAACCCGTTCGCGGTGCGCCGCCAACTGGTCGCCCTCTGCGGAGAGGTGGCCAGCGCGCGCCCCATCCGTTCCGGCGGTCTGCTGGTTCAGACCCTGTCTGGCCAGCAGACTGCCACCCTCCTAGCCATCCCGTCTTTCATGGACAAGGCTTGTGAGGTGACGGCCCCGGACCACATGAATTCCTGCCAGGGATTCATCCTGTGCCCCGAAGTCAGCAATCTGACTGAGACCGTGCTCCTCCAGGAGCTAGTGACTCAGGGGGTGACAGAAGTGGTCCGGATGCGGTCTAAGCGACCAGGCCCCAACCCCATGGTCCGGCTGCGTTTCCGGGGCTTACAGCTCCCGGAACGCATCTACTGTGGCTACATAGTAGTCACAGTCAAGGAGTGGACCCAAGGGCCTCTGCAGTGCAGAGCCTGCTGGCGGTTTGGCCACCACCAGCGTCAGTGCCACGCCCGCCAGTCCATCTGCGGGAAGTGCGCCAAGACGCACGACACAGCCCAATGTGTCGGTGGCGACACCGCAGCCACTCGCTGCGTGTCGTGCGGGGCCGCCCACCCCGCATGGTCCCGTGACTGCCCTGCCCGAGCGCTAGCCGCCGAGCAGACCCGGGCCCGCAAGGCGGTACCCCCCACCCCACCTCCCATCCCAGCGCTGGCCCCCAGCGTCTGGCCCCCGCTGCCCCCATCCCACCGAACCCCACCCGCGCCCCCCCGTCGGACCTCAAGTGGGTCCACCTCACCGGCGCCACCGCCTGCCCCGTCACAGCGGCGGCAGTGCCCACCCCCACCGACGGCAGAGCAGACCGAGTCCCTCCTGTCCCTTCTGGACTCTAGTATCGCCGAGTCCCTTCTGGACTCTGGCAGTGCCCCAGCGGCACCCACTCCCACCCCCGCCGAATCTCTGGCGGAGTCCCCTCTCGAGTCCTCTGTGTCCTCGGAGGACTCTGACGCCTCTATGATCAGAGCCGTCACCCGCCAACTCCCAAACTCCCACCCTCCTCTCTCTGAGGACAGTCAGTCCCTCACCCTCTCCCTGCCATCCCTCTCCTCCCCCCACCCTCCTTCCCAGCTCCCTCGTAGCCCCTCCCCCCCCAGCCCCTCTGAAAGTAACCGCTACCGCCGCAATTTGAGACGGTTCAACAAGAAATAATAAATCACCTCCAACAAATACTTCATTTAGTTGTTTCTGACTAACCGTTAAACTGTGCTGCTGCTGACGTGGAAATTGCGTGTTGGCTGCCGGTGTTTTGTTTCGGGGGCCCCCTGCTGGATCTCGGCCGCGCGGCGAATGGCCTGCGCTGTTCGTGACGCGGCTGATTTGGCGGGGGATTTCTGAAATGGGACGCCGATGGTAGATGAGCGATTTTGCGTTGGCGGCGGCATGATTCCCTGCCAAACCAGATCACACGCCGATGCTGCGCCGCGGTGCGGTGGCTGCTGTGCTGCGGTGCAGTGTCCGCTGCGCTGCGGTGCAGCATGTTAATTTATGTTAAAATCACGCTGCTGCCGACGTGGGGCTGCTTGTTGGCTGCCGGTGTCTTGTTACGGGGGCCCCCTGCTGGATCTCGGCCGCGCGGCGAAATTCGTTGCGCGGCTGATTTGGCGGGGGATTTCTGCGATGGGACGCCGATGGTAGTGTGCGGTCTTGCGTTGGCGGCGGCATGATTCCCTGCCAAATCAGTCTCGCAACGAAAGGTTCCATTGGAATTCGTTGTTCATTTCTTAACGTAATGCTCCTCCCAACCCTCCTCTCCCCTCTGCTCCGCTCTTGCCAAAGCCGAGTATTGAACACCCGCCCCTGATAACATATGCCGATGCTGCGCTGCGGTGTGGTGGCCGCTGCGTTGCGGTGCGGTGCTCACTCCACTGCGCTGCGGTGTGGTGTCCGCTGCGCTGCGGTGCAGTATATTAAATCATGTTGCTGCCGACGTGGGGTTGCGCGTTGGCTGCCGGTGTCTTGTTGCGGGGGCCCCCTGCTGGATCTCGGCCCCGCGGCGAGGGTTTCTGGCCGTGGCGTGGCTGATTTGGCGGGGGATTTCTGCGATGGGACGCCGATGGCTGATGTGCGATTTTGCGTTGGCGGCGGCATGATTCCCTGCCAAACCAGACCACTCGCCGATGCTGTGCCGCGGTGTGGTGGCTGCTGCGCTGCGGTGCAGTGTCCACTGCGCTGCGGTGCAGTATCCACCCTGTCAAACCTTTTTTACACTGTTAGGTGATAGTTATCTTGTATTGATAGGTCCCCTCTTAGATTATTTCTACCAAACACGTTTAGCTAAACAAATATAACAGGGGTTTTTTGCCTTGCGCATTTTTGGCCCACCGCGCAGGTTTTTCCCCTTTGCCTTAGACGCTGGGTTTTTTATTATTTAGGACTTTTCGCCCAGCTAAACACACCCCACAACCAGGTCTCGCCGAGGCGCCGGAGCTAGGGAGACTGGCAACAGTCTCCCGCTGTTGCAATGACGGCACCCCACGGCTCCATCAACTCTGACACTGTACAAGTATTCTGTTCTGTGTGTGTATGAAATATATTGTGTATGTATGTGTCTCGTGTTTTATTTTAACTTTGACTTTGAACGAAATACTTAACGTAAGATAGACTTTAGATTTACTGTGAAGAATTAACTTAACGTAAAATAGCTACCCTATTCCCTTTTTTGCTCGGGTTCCCATAAACCGACTAACGTAACTCTTTGCCTGGCAAATTGCCAGAAGTACTTTCCCCAAACCCGGGATATGGCTATAGGCCGGTCCGGGTAAAAAAAAAAAAAAAAAAAAAAAAAAAAAAAAAAGTCAGCCCTCCATCGATCTCAACGACAACGGACCTTGGACGCCTTCCAGACTTCTCTCCTCCAGCCCTCCACCGCTTCCGGGTGCGGGACCCTGTCCACGTGCTTGTGGCAGGGTCGTTAGACCCTTAGATAGGTAGCTTTTAGATATTTTTAAGTAGGTAACGTAATTTCCACAATTTGCAAGGTAGAGAACCCGCTTCATTCTGTAGATTAATTGCAGCTGGCAACACGTTCTGCCGTGTGTGCCACGTTAACGTAATTTAGGTTATTAATTAAACTTTCCCCTCCCTCCTCCGGTCATGGCGACCTCCCCGCCCCTCCGCCCCCTCATGGCAACTTCCCCGCCCCTCCGTCCCCTCATGGCGACCCCCCCGCCCGGCCCCCTTCAGGAGTCTCTCCCCTCCCGTCCCGGCGCGCGGCCACCCCCCGGCTTCCTTCCGAAGCCACCCGACCCCCTTCAGGGGTCTGCCCCCCCGGACGGTCCTCCTGGACCCCCCGGCTCCCCTCGGGAGCCTCGCCTGGACCGACCCGGTGCTTGGCTCCCCCCCAACACCTCGCCACTCGACGGGCCTGCTCTCCTCCTCATTCAGAGGAAGGACGGAGTTACCATGAGGTACTCCAACCCGTTCGCGGTGCGCCGCCAACTGGTCGCCCTCTGCGGAGAGGTGGCCAGCGCGCGCCCCATCCGTTCCGGCGGTCTGCTGGTTCAGACCCTGTCTGGCCAGCAGACTGCCACCCTCCTAGCCATCCCGTCTTTCATGGACAAGGCTTGTGAGGTGACGGCCCCGGACCACATGAATTCCTGCCAGGGATTCATCCTGTGCCCCGAAGTCAGCAATCTGACTGAGACCGTGCTCCTCCAGGAGCTAGTGACTCAGGGGGTGACAGAAGTGGTCCGGATGCGGTCTAAGCGACCAGGCCCCAACCCCATGGTCCGGCTGCGTTTCCGGGGCTTACAGCTCCCGGAACGCATCTACTGTGGCTACATAGTAGTCACAGTCAAGGAGTGGACCCAAGGGCCTCTGCAGTGCAGAGCCTGCTGGCGGTTTGGCCACCACCAGCGTCAGTGCCACGCCCGCCAGTCCATCTGCGGGAAGTGCGCCGAGACGCACGACACAGCCCAATGTGTCGGTGGCGACACCGCAGCCACTCGCTGCGTGTCGTGCGGGGCCGCCCACCCCGCATGGTCCCGTGACTGCCCTGCCCGAGCGCTAGCCGCCGAGCAGACCCGGGCCCGCAAGGCGGTACCCCCCACCCCACCTCCCATCCCAGCGCTGGCCCCCAGCGTCTGGCCCCCGCTGCCCCCATCCCACCGAACCCCACCCGCGCCCCCCCGTCGGACCTCAAGCGGGTCCACCTCACCGGCGCCACCGCCTGCCCCGTCACAGCGGCGGCAGTGCCCACCCCCACCGACGGCAGAGCAGACCGAGTCCCTCCTGTCCCTTCTGGACTCTAGTATCGCCGAGTCCCTTCTGGACTCTGGCAGTGCCCCAGCGGCACCCACTCCCACCCCCGCCGAATCTCTGGCGGAGTCCCCTCTCGAGTCCTCTGTGTCCTCGGAGGACTCTGACGCCTCTATGATCAGAGCCGTCACCCGCCAACTCCCAAACTCCCACCCTCCTCCTCTCTCTGAGGACAGTCAGTCCCTCACCCTCTCCCTGCCATCCCTCTCCTCCCCCCACCCTCCTTCCCAGCTCCCTCGTAGCCCCTCCCCCCCCAGCCCCTCTGAAAGTAATCGCTACCGCCGCAATTTGAGACGGTTCAACAAGAAATAATAAATCACCTCCAACAAATACTTCATTTAGTTGTTTCTGACTAACCGTTAAACTGTGCTGCTGCTGACGTGGAAATTGCGTGTTGGCTGCCGGTGTTTTGTTTCGGGGGCCCCCTGCTGGATCTCGGCCGCGCGGCGAATGGCCTGCGCTGTTCGTGGCGCGGCTGATTTGGCGGGGGATTTCTGAAATGGGACGCCGATGGTAGATGAGCGATTTTGCGTTGGCGGCGGCATGATTCCCTGCCAAACCAGATCACACGCCGATGCTGCGCCGCGGTGCGGTGGCTGCTGTGCTGCGGTGCAGTGTCCGCTGCGCTGCGGTGCAGCATGTTAATTTATGTTAAAATCACGCTGCTGCCGACGTGGGGCTGCTTGTTGGCTGCCGGTGTCTTGTTACGGGGGCCCCCTGCTGGATCTCGGCCGCGCGGCGAAATTCGTTGCGCGGCTGATTTGGCGGGGGATTTCTGCGATGGGACGCCGATGGTAGTGTGCGGTCTTGCGTTGGCGGCGGCATGATTCCCTGCCAAATCAGTCTCGCAACGAAAGGTTACATTGGAATTCGTTGTTCATTTCTTAACGTAATGCTCCTCCCAACCCTCCTCTCCCCTCTGCTCCGCTCTTGCCAAAGCCGAGTATTGAACACCCGCCCATGATAACATATGCCGATGCTGCGCTGCGGTGTGGTGGCCGCTGCGTTGCGGTGCGGTGCTCACTCCACTGCGCTGCGGTGTGGTGTCCGCTGCGCTGCGGTGCAGTATATTAAATCATGTTGCTGCCGACGTGGGGTTGCGCGTTGGCTGCCGGTGTTGCGGGGGCCCCCTGCTGGATCTCGGCCCCGCGGCGAGGGTTTCTGGCCGTGGCTCTTCGTGGCGTGGCTGATTTGGCGGGGGATTTCTGCGATGGGACGCCGATGGCTGATGTGCGATTTTGCGTTGGCGGCGGCATGATTCCCTGCCAAACCAGACCACTCGCCGATGCTGCGCCGCGGTGTGGTGGCTGCTGCGCTGCGGTGCAGTGTCCACTGCGCTGCGGTGCAGTATCCACCCTGTCAACCTTTTTTACACTGTTAGGTGATAGTTATCTTGTATTGATAGGTCCCCTCTTAGATTATTTCTACCAAACACGTTTAGCTAAACAAATATAACAGGGCCTTGCGCATTTTTGGCCCACCGCGCAGGTTTTTCCCCTTTGCCTTAGACGCTGGGTTTTTTATTATTTAGGACTTTTCGCCCAGCTAAACACACCCCACAACCAGGTCTCGCCGAGGCGCCGGAGCTAGGGAGACTGGCAACAGTCTCCCGCTGTTGCAATGACGGCACCCCACGGCTCCATCAACTCTGACACTGTACAAGTATTCTGTTCTGTGTGTGTATGAAATATATTGTGTATGTATGTGTCTCGTGTTTTATTTTAACTTTGACTTTGAACGAAATACTTAACGTAAGATAGACTTTAGATTTACTGTGAAGAATTAACTTAACGTAAAATAGCTACCCTATTCCCTTTTTTGCTCGGGTTCCCATAAACCGACTAACGTAACTCTTTGCCTGGCAAATTGCCAGAAGTACTTTCCCCAAACCCGGGATATGGCTATAGGCCGGTCCGGGTAAAAAAAAAAAAAAAAAAAAAAAAAAGTCAGCCCTCCGCAGGACGACAACGACATCGGACCACTGACGACTTCGAGCCAGCCTTCACCAGCCCTCCACCGCTTCCGGGTGCGGGACCCTGTCCACGTGCTTGTGGCAGGGTCGTTAGACCCTTAGATAGGTAGACAGGGTTGTTAGACCCTTAGATAGGTAGACTTCGCGAAAGGTTCCTTTGGAATTCGTGAATTTCACTGTTTTTCATTCTGCTTTTATCTTATCTCTTTCCTAAACTAGTCCACTGGCGGATACCTAACGGTGAACACCCAGCCTGCTTGGCCCGAACGGTCCACAAACGACCTGGAGGGGTGGCAGGTTGATTCAACTAAGCCAGTCTGAGACCTCTTTTCACCAACTCTCTCTTACCCTACTCTAAATCTTATCTTTCTCACACTTCTACGGGTTAATCCCACGGCGTAGGTCCCCTCCAGTCTTGAGAAGTTAATTTGCAGGTGCCAACACGTTCTGTCGTGTGTGGCATTTAAAGTAAACAGTTAGCCCCCACCCTATTCTCCTAAGCCACGACGATGGCTACCCCCCCGGAACCCCGCCCCACCTACCCGCCCGACTCCCCTCTGGGGTCTCCCGGCGCCTGCCCGCCCCGTCCAGGGGCCTGGCAGTCGCCGGACTCTCGTCCCCCTGACCCACCCGACCCCCCTCTGGGGTCCCCCGGTGCGCGACCACGCACTCTCCAGGCCGGCCCCACTCCCCGCTCCCCTCAGGGGCCTCCCAGGGTCCGACCCGGAGCACGGCTCCCCCCCGACCCCACCCCCCCGGACGGGCCCGCTTGCCTCCTTATGTGGCGAGCGGATGGCATTCCATTTAGGAATGTCAACCCGTTCCTGGTCCGGCGCTGGCTGGTCGCCATCTGTGGCGACGTAGCCAGCGCCAAACCCATTCGATCAGGAGCACTCCTGATCAAGACGCTGACGTCCCAACAGAACGTCAGCGTCATGGGACGGACCACCTTCATCGGAGTGAGGGTCGCCGTGGAGGCCCCGGCGCACCTCAACTCCGTGGAGGGTCTGGCATGGTGCCCAGACGTGGCCGAGCTCTCGGAGGACGATCTCCTCCGGGAACTCGCACACCAAGGGGTGTGCGAGGTGACTCGCCTGTCACCAACGAAGCGGCGACCCGATCAGCCCAACCCGCTGATTCGGCTCCGCTTCCGAGGCAGGGAGCTACCGACCCACATCCACTGTGGGTACGTGGCTGCCCCCGTCAGGGAGTGGATCCCGCCCCCCCGGCAGTGTCAGCAGTGCTGGCGCTACGGCCACCTCAAGTGGTCCTGCCGGGTGCGCACCGCCACCTGTGGTCGGTGCGCCGGCGAGCACGGCACAGAAGGGTGCACGCGCGCAGCACGCTGCGCCTCGTGCGACCAGGCCCACCCGGCCTGGGACCGCCGGTGTTTGGCCTGGGGTCTCGCTCGCGAGACAGAGCGCTTGAAGCGCGGCGACAGTCGGCGCCCACCGGACGCCCCGCCCTCCACCTCTTTCAGCCCAGGTCTCGCCCCCGGCGCTTGGCCGCCCCTCCCACCTCCCGGAACCTCCCCCCCACCCCACCGGCCTCCCGCCAGACCCCCCAACCGACAGACCCCCCGACCACCACTCCAGCTCCCCGAGGCATCTCTGTCGGACCTCGAAGGCGCCATTGCCGCCGATCCACCGGCACCGCGCACCCCAGCCCAACCAGCCGAGTCGAACACCGACTCAGGCCCCGCCTCCCCGGCCTCCGCAGCACCAGCGGAGTGCCGACTCTCGGAGGACTCCTCGGACGACTCTCTCATGAGAGCCGTCTCCCAATCAATCGCCCGCAACCACGCCCCGCCCTCTCGCTCCAACTCTCCGCCCGCCCGCCCCGCCCACTCCCTCCCCCGCCCTCCCGCTCCAACTCCCCGCCCGCCCACTCCCCTCCCCGACTCTCGGAGAGTGACACCCAGTCAGAGTCCTCGCGCTCCCACTCCCCCTCGCCCTCCCGCCCGGCCGCCCGCCCCCGCAGGCATACTCGAGCGACCTCCAGGCAAGGCTTGGACAGTAAAAGTAAATCTAAATGAATAATCAACTCCAATGGAATGTCAGATCTTTAATATCCCATTGGGGGCAATTCAAACATTACGTCTTAAATAATAATCCGTTAGTAGCCGCTGTTCAGGAAACCCATTTTATTGACGCCGACTTTAATAATTATACCTTGAAAATCGCCGGCTATAGCCTTTACACAAATAACGTAAATGCGTCACCGCGCCGAGGCGGCTCGGCTTTGCTTATTTCAAACCAACTTTTGCATCACCAAATCGACCTTCAAACAACCTTAGACGCAGTCGGCGTTAATATTAAAATCGCTCAGATAGAACTAACTCTTATCTCTATTTATTTTCGTCCGAATGAGGACATAGACATTGATTCTTTTTCCCAGCTTATTACAAATATTAACACCCCATGTCTGATTATGGGCGATTTCAACGCGCATAGTCGGGCGTGGGGCTGCCTTCGGAACTCTTCCCGCGGCCAAATTATGCTAGACCTACTGGACCGGCATAATTTGGTCTTCCTTAACGACCAATCACCCACACACGTACACCACTCAGGAGGCATGTTGACTTACAGCGCCATTGATCTCGCCTTCGCCACACCACGCATCGCGACTCTTTTTACATTCAATGCACAATCTGACCCTCTTTTTAGCGATCATTACCCAATTCACCTAGAACTCCAAGTCCCTTCAGGACAGACAAATTTTTACTCTCTGCCTAGATGGAACCTTCGCAAAGCCGACTGGTCCTCCTTTCAAAAACACATTGACACTAGTCACCCCGCAGACTCCCAGACTGACATTAACACATTTTTAAACACTATTCTCGCATCAGCACACCAGCACATTCCACACACACGCACACACACACAACACCACCCGAGGCAGCGTACTGCCCCGTGGTGGAACACAGAATGCCAAAGAGCTGTTGCCCTCCGGAAAAGAGCATTTCGAAAATTTCAATCTTGTATAACTGCAGAAAACGAACACGAAGTACGGAAAACCCGCTCTTTGGCTAAAACAATCATTGACAAAGCAAAAAAAGAATCTTGGCAGGAATTCTCATCTACCTTTAATCGATTTACCTCCCTCTCAAAAATTTGGACATTAATTAAATCATTTTCAAATAAAAGACCACCGGCATACAAAATCCCACACTTACAAATACACAACACATCTTACACGCTTCCCCTAGAGGTGGCAACACAATTTGCACAACACTACGCTAACATATCATCAACGCAACAATGTACACCAACTTTTAATAACCAACTTAACGATCAATTCCAATCTATTAACTTTGACTCTAATAATGTAGAAATCTACAACTCCCTTTTTACCAACTCCGAGTTAACGTACGCTATAGGTAAATGTGGTAAAACTTCTGTAGGACCAGATCAAATTGACTACTCCTTCTTTAAAAACTTGACAGAGACTGGTCTCACCAACTTACTAACAGCCTTCAATACCATGTGGTTTGATGGCACTTTCCCTGAATCTTGGCATAATAGTACGCTAATTCCTATAATCAAACCTCGCAAACCCAAATCTTCTCCCGCTAGCTATCGCCCCATTTCTCTAACTAGTTGTGCATGTAAACTATTCGAACGCATGGTTAATGGACGCATCAGGACATACATTGAAACAAATAATATACTTTCCCCACACCAAAGTGGTTTTCGACCTGGTCGCTCCACTGCGGACAATTTAGTTGGTCTTATCGACTCTGTCCAGCGCGGCTTTCGAGGGAGAGAGGTCACAGCTGCCCTCTTTCTTGATTTGAGAGCTGCGTTTGACAGAGTCAATAAGACTGCACTTCTAGTAAAGGTCCATAAGGCCGGAATTCGAGGTCGACTCGCTAAATTTATCCAAAACTTTTTAGAAAATAGAACTTTTAATGTAAGGTGC
>JAXIVJ010004314.1:10000-42500 GCA_036785665.1 Chirona hameri | reverse complement strand
GTGTTTCAAGACGGGCCGCACGTGACGACGCAAAGGCCGAGCCGACTCTTGCGAGTCGGTTTGCGCTGGCCGTCGCCCAGTCGTTCGCCAATCGGCCGCATTGCACCGCAGACCAGGCCGGCCGTGGCCGCACGAAGCGCACATTCCACGGAGCGCCGGCGGCGCCCGAAGACGACACCGGCCCGACACGGCTCTGCAGATAACGGCCGGCAATAAGACCGGACAACGAAGCCCCGACCTGTCGATGCCGAACAAAGGGAGGCGCGACGCCGACCGCCCGACAGCGACGCGCGCCGACACCGTAAACGGAGCCGGCGCGTGCCGTGCGGCAGCCGACGTGCGCCTATTTGTCCGACGACACGCGTCACACGTGCGCTTAATCCCATACTGGCAGCTTCACGGGCTATTTGACTCTCTCTTCAGAGTACTTTTCAACTTTCCATCACTGTACTTGTTGACTATCGGACTCGTGGTTATATTTAGCTTTAGATGGAGCTTACCACCTGCTTAGGGCTGCATTAGCGAGCAACCCGACTCGAAGGAGGACTCGTCCGCGAGCGCGGCAATCGGTCGCACGGGCCTGTCACCCTCCATGGAACTCCTTTCCAGGAGACTTGGACCGACACCGGACACGGACAGAGCCCTCCCAAACACCACATTGCACTACGGCCTCTCGACCGCAGGCTTCGGTGCTGAGCTCATCCCACTTCACTCGCCGTTACTGGGGGAATCCCATTTGGTTTCTTTTCCTGCACTTAATGATATGCTTAAGTTCAGTGCGTGATCCAGCACCCCCGAGGTCGAAATATAAAGTTTTTATACTTTGCACACAAGTATCGTTCGCTGCATTTGCTGACGCATTGAATCAGGGCATGGACGCCAGCGTGCAGCAAAGTCACACGAGTGTGCGCCGTATTCCATCGGCACTTGAGACGACGCCATTTAATGTCTTCATAACGGCAGCACCACGTGTGTGCAATGTTACATTAATTAAAGACATGGCGAACGTCCACGGCTGCAGAGCACAAACCATTTGTGGTGCAGATTTATCAACCGACCCTCGAGAGCACTGAGCTTGCCGACCGAAATCGGAAGCCGCCATTTGCGTTCAACCTGTCGATGATCATTTGTGTCCTGCAATTCGCAAACTGTCTCGGGTTTTACCCCGGTCTTCATCGACCCACGAGCCGAGTGATCCGCTGCCATGGGAGCCCAATGTTTATTTGGTACGGCAGGACCGAGAGCGAAGGTCCTACGAGCATTCAAGAAATGTCAAATATATGGAATCCATATAATATAGACAATATATGTGTCAGTTTCCAACGTCTTTTACAACGTCGAGGACAGCGCGATCGTGTGCGTACAATATATAATATAGCAGTGACCATCGCGACCGACCCGAAAATACTTCCGCGCCGGGAATGTGCATCCGACGCGGAATGAGGAAAACAATCATGTCATGAACGTATTAGTTCAATAGATTGAGAATGATCCTTCCGCAGGTTCACCTACGGAAACCTTGTTACGACTTTTACTTCCTCTAGACGACCAAGTTTGGGCGTCTTCCCGGCCGCACGGCCGAAGCCAGCAGCCAGTCTAGGCGACCTCACCAAATCATCCATCGGTAGTAGCGACGGGCGGTGTGTACAAAGGGCAGGGACTTAATCAACGCAGGCTAGTGACCTGCGCTTACTTGGAATTCCTCGTTCATGGGGGACAATTGCAACCCCCAATTCCCATCACGAAAAGGGTTCAAACGTTTGCCCAAGCTCCTCACGGAGAGGGGTGTTGAACGGCGCGCTGACCACTTCAGTGTAACACGCGTGCAGCCCAGAACATCTAAGGGCATCACAGACCTGTTATTGCTCCCTTTCCTTCGGCTGGGACGCCGATGATCCCTCTAAGAAGCGCGCCGCAGTCACAAGAGACTGACAGCGTCAAGTTTAATAGGCCAGAGTCTCGTTCGTTATCGGAATAAACCAGACAAATCACTCCACCAACTAAGAACGGCCATGCACCACCACCCACTGAATCAAGAGAGAGCTATCAGTCTGTCAATCCTTACGGTGTCCGGGCCTGGTGAGTTGTCCCGTGTTGAGTCAAATTAAGCCGCAAGCTCCACTCCTGGTGGTGCCCTTCCGTCAATTCCTTTAAGTTTCAGCTTTGCAACCATACTTCCCCCGGAGTCCAGACACTCTGGTTTCCCCGGGGAAGCTGCCCGCACAGTCCGTGTAGTGACCGTTGCGGATTGCTGGTCGACATCGTTTACGGTTAGAACTAGGGCGGTATCTGATCGCCTTCGAACCTCTAACTTTCGTTCTTGACTAATGAAAACATTCTCGGCAAATGCTTTCGCAGTAGTTCGTCGTGCGACGGTCACAGGATTTCACCCCTCGCGTCGCAATACGAATGCCTCCGTCAGTCCCTATTAATCATTTCCCTTCGACTCTCAAAACCAACCAAATCGAGCCAGGGACGTATTCTCCAATTCCATGAATATGTATACAGGCATTCAGAGCCTGCTTTGAGCACTCTAATTTGTTCAAGGTAACGTCGCCGGTCGCCAACAGGCCCCTCCGAAAAACGGCCCGTCGACGGATCCGGCACGATTGAATGCGGCCAGCCGATATTTGGGAGCCCAGCAGTGACACGCGAGCGCGCCGCCGCCAGGCATACCGGACCGGACACGCACTGATATCCAACTACGAGCTTTTTAACCGCAACAGCTTTAATATACGCTACTGGAGCTGGAATTACCGCGGCTGCTGGCACCAGGCTTGCCCTCCAGTCGATCCTCGTTAAAGGATTCACGTTGTACTCATTCCGTTTGAGAGATCTCGGTTAACGAGACCTCTGTAAGGTATTTATTGTCACTACCTCCCTGAACTGGGAGTGGGTAAGTTACGCGCCTGCTGCCTTCCTTAGATGTGGTAGCCATCTCTCAGGCTCCCTCTCCGGAACCGAACCCAGATTCCCCGTTACCCGTCAGAGCCACGGTCAGCCACTAGCAAACCGTCGAGAGCTGATAAGGCAGATATTTGAAAGGCGCGTCGTCGGTACAAGACCGTACGATCCACACAATGTTATTGTGATTCATCGGAGAACGATCGCCACGAGGGCGACCATCGGTTTTCAGCCAATAAAAGCGCCCCGGCCGACCCGAGAGCCGACACTGGGGCTCGGTTGCATGTATTAGCTCTAGAATTACCACAGTTATCCATGTATCACTGTCTCGGCCAGTAAATAATAACTGATTTAATGAGCCATTCGCGGTTTCACCTTAGTTTGGCTTGTACTGATACATGCATGGCTTAATCTTTAAGACAAGCATATCACTACTGGCAGGATCAACCAGGTATCCAACACTCAAAGTGTAAAAGATACAACGCCGAGCGCGCCGAAGCGCGCCGGCACCACATTTAGCCACAAATATCATATAGATATTACAGCTCGATCGTCAACAGGCGATCTCATTCGGCACAACCCGTGCGTCCGACGTGGTCAGACAGGGCCTTTTCATCGAGAGTCATGCGGTGAGCACCGCGCGTCTCAATTGCGAATCAACACAGCTGCGCCGGCTGACTTTGGTCGGCCGCACCCGGGCCGGGTCACCGCGGCGCAAGTGCGCTGTCGCAAAATTCACATTCAATTCATTCACGGACGGCATATTGTGGGAGCTCAACGCCATATCGCACTGGCCGTCCGCCACCAGTGTCCGGCTCGCCACCCCACATGGAGTGCGCGCGGCAGTGGAGTCGCCGTCGCAGCATAGGAAAAAAAATCAAACACTATTCGGTTCATTATTGGGGCATTTCATTTCACGCCTCTTTTCCATTCGGCACTTCCATTGGGTAAGTTTAGGCAGTATGCAGCCCTGGTGGTGCACAAGTGGACAAGTGGCCGTCTCACAACACCCGGTGCTCACAACACGAAGGCCCAGTCACCAGCGCCGGCCGGACGATGTGCTGCTGTACCGCAGTACTCCGGTGCATGACGGTGCAGTCTGGGCTTTTTTTTTATCCGATCCGATCCGATCCGATCCGATACGATCCGATCCGATCCCATCTGTGTGATTACATTATACGCAAAGACGAATAGTTGAAATGACGACAAGCCAATATGACGAGCATCGCCAGTCTCGACCTCGTAACTGGGCCGACCAGTCAAAAGCGCCACTCGGGCGCCGCGGCCGACACGGTCGGCCAGCCGCGCCGCGCTAGTGACTGGTGTCGCCAGTCAAAAAGGACGGCCTGGCGATGCTGGGTATTTATTGCATTTTCGTCATATATTAGAGCTTAAATGTCCTGTTTTCGTGGAATATCACACGCCGCCACTCATATGCGTACATTGGGAGTACTTATCGGCTATTCGAAAATAAAATTTTAAGCGAGGCACATGCGAGTCATCGCTACTCCCGCCGTTTACCCGCGCCTCAGAAATGGTGACATTCATGATCAAAGTGATGAATTTTCGGACAAGCAGTAAGTGTGTATCCCTGCGTGATATTATATATTAATATAATACAATATTAGCACTCGGCCGATGCTATTTCAGCTTTGCACCCATACTTCCTCCGGAGTCCATTTCCGAATGGCATACGTTGTACTCTCGGCCGCCCAACCAGGCCGACCAGTCAAAAACGCCACTCGGCCGATGGCCGGCGCCGCGGCCGACACGGTCGGCCAGCCGCGCCGAGCAGGTGACTGGTGTCGCCAGTCAAAAAGGACGGCCTGGCGATGCTGGGTATTTATTGCATTTTCGTCATATATTAGAGCTTAAATGTCCTGTTTTCGTGGAATATCACACACCGCCACTCATATGCGTGCATTGGGAGTACTTATCGGCTATTCGAAAATAAAATTTTAAGCGAGGCACATGCGAGTCATCGCTACTCCCGCCGTTTACCCGCGCCTCAGAAATGGTGACATTCATGATCAAAGTGATGAATTTTCGGACAAGCAGTAAGTGTGTATCCCTGCGTGATATTATATATTAATATAATACAATATTAGCACTCGGCCGATGCTATTTCAGCTTTGCACCCATACTTCCTCCGGAGTCCATTTCCGAATGTCATATATTTTCGTCATATATTAGAGCTTAAATGTCCTGTTTTCGTGGAATATCACACGCCGCCACTCATATGCGTACATTGGGAGTACTTATCGGCTATTCGAAAATAAAATTTTAAGCGAGGCATATGCACTATTAAGCGAGTCATCGCCACTCCCGCCGTTTACCCGCGCCTCAGAAATGGTGACATTCATGATCAAAGTGATGAATTTTCGGACAAGCAGTAAGTGTGTATCCCTGCGTGATATTATATATTAATATAATATAATATTAGCACTCGGCCGATGCTATTTCAGCTTTGCACCCATACTTCCTCCGGAGTCCATTTCCGAATGGCATACGTTGTACTCTCGGCCGCCCAACCAGGCCGACCAGTCAAAAACGCCACTCGGCCGATGGCCGGCGCCGCGGCCGACACGGTCGGCCAGCCGCGCCGAGCAAGTGACTGGTGTCGCCAGTCAAAAAGGACGGCCTGGCGATGCTGGGTATTTATTGCATTTCCGTCATAAATTGCAGCTTAAATGTCCAGTTCTCGTGGAATATCACACGCCGCCACTCATATGCGTACATTGGGAGCATTTATCGGCTATTCGAAAATAAAAACCGGCCGGACAGTGCATTACCATGGCATACGTTGTACGTTACATAGGCAACCTATTTCTCTACTCGGCCGATGGATGGTATTTCAGCTTTGCAACCCTACTTCCATTTATCAATTATCGTCTATTAAAACATCAAAACCGGCCGGACACTGCATTACCATGGCACACGTGTTGGATACATATTTCTATATATTTTTATTACACGATGTATATATTTCTCACATGACGATTTTAAGTGGGCCGATCCTGACAGCAGTGCAACGTCAGGCCAACCCGCGGCGGGGCGGGAGCAAGCTCCGGCGGCCCCGCCAGTGTTCAAAAATCAGTTTAATATTCTGGTTCCCATGTCGGGGACGTATCAGATATTAAGCTGATAAGAACAGATGTTTATTTCAAAAAAGTACATGTTTCATACACTCTGAAAGCTAAAGAAGGGGTCAAAAGAAACATGGTAAAATAGGAAAGAAGCAATCGGCCACGTAGGGCCGTATGGGGCCCACTGTTGTGGGCCAACCATAACACGTGACGTGCCTCTGCACCGACAGGGCAGAACGACACTATAGAACAACATAACACTAACACATAATTTACGACAATTAGGCGCATATTTCGACAAAGGCAGCACACCGCGCAACGGCGCACACCGCGACGAGGACAACCTCGGTCCGCCCTAGCGACCACGCAGGGCCGGATTCACCGCGGGTGGGGCGGGGCGGGCAGCCCCGCCACGGGCGCCGCGGCCGCGGCGGCCACGACGATACTACACTTTGATCTTAGCCAAAAGGCCGAGAAGCGATACTTGAGCAGAGAAATGATGCACAATTTATATCACCCGAATCAGCGAACGGCTCGTAGATGCCTGCCGGCGTCTCGCGCCGATGGCCGGCAACAGGCGGTCGGCCACTACCTGAGCCGCAGTACATTATAGGTAGGCCGTATCGCCTCGGTCGACAGCGACATAATACCATGCGGATGTCGCATTTTGCGGCCGTGATTTGCAATGACACCATCAACACGGCTACACCGGCCGCCGCATCGCGCGTCACCGCTTCAATATCGTCGCGGGAAATCAGTCCGTCGTGCCCGCGTCAGCGCATGGTCCGGAGGTCTGAAGTCGCGTGCGCGGGAGAGATTCGCCGACTGGTCGATAGATGGCAGCACCAGCCGGTCCGAGTCGGCGAATAATATGGCGCGAAAAGATTTAAAAGACAACGGCACCCGGTGTTCCCAGGCGGTCACCCATCCAAGTACTAACCGGGCCCGATGCTGCTTGACTTCAGTGATCGGACGGGAACTGGTATTTTCAGCATGGTATGGTCGTTGCCGACGGTAGATGACACAGTGGCCGGTTTTGTTTGTTGGCAAATTGGCTCGGAAAAATGGACCCGACACACTTGGACCGCGAGGAGCGACCGCGAACAATAATAGCATTTTATATAGTTATATCATATAGTACAGAAATCGGACTTGAATATGGAAATGGAAATCAATGACTGAATGAATGGTATGAATATGTCCAACATAAAAATAACCCAACACAGCACACAATAGCATGTTTATAGACGATAAAAGATTATAAATGGTATGGATCGATGCGATATCGCTTCCTCTATCCAAATATATCATTTTCGCCGCATATTATTGACAAATTAAATAGTTATGCGTATGAAAGGTCCCCGGCACGTCGTTAAGTAGACACGGCGCAATGCGGCCAGTTTTACCCAGAGGATTGAAATTGACATAAAATGCATTATAAATGGTCTGGATCGATGTGATATTGCTTCCTCTATCCAAATATATCAATTTTGCCGCATATTATTGACAAATAAAAAAGTTATGCGTATTAAAAAGTCCCTGGCACGACGTTAAGTAGACACGGCGCAATGCGGTTGAGAATAAAGTTGAGAAAAGACGTCCATAGACAGACTTGTAGAAAAGGTTTCGGCTACTCATCGGCTCCAAAAACACACCGGTCTATAAAACACCTGAATAGTAAGATAAATAAGACTTACCTGGTGGGTGGGGACCGCGGCGTCGGCCTTCGCCCTCTTCGATCTTGTTCTTTTCTTCTCGGTCCCGAGCGCCGCCGCGGCTGGTGGCGGCGGCAGGTGATCTTCGTCTGAAAACACAACACAAAAATAAATGGAAAAGGCTGTCGCCAGATGGGTGCGAACCACCATCCACCGAATGATAACCAGAGCTCATATCCACTACGCTATTGAGACGCCGGGCTGTATGCGCACAACGGCAGAATGCAGCTCAACTTGACGCAACAATGGGTCGTTGGTGAGTTTTAGCTTTAAGATAGCTTCCAAAAGTCTGCCCCCGTTGTCGTATCACCGGCAAATTGTAATACGTGCACATAAATGCCGTTATCCAAAAACATACCGGTCTATAAAACACCTGAATGATAAGATAAATAAGACTTACCTGGTGGGTGGGGCACCACGGCGTCGGACATCGTAACTTTTTAACTTGTCTGCAAATAAAACAAATTTAGCACACTTGCATCATGACCGAACATCAATGTCTTTAGATACTTTCAGGTGAGACTGTGCTGACCAGTTCAACTCAATGTCATATAGTGATCGATTATAAATAGCGAATATTCGTACTCTCAAACGACTTACCTGCCTGGAGTCCCGGACAAGAATGATCAGACGCGCAGCATTTGAAAACAGGTGTGACGGACACGTGTGGGGGCCCTTTGAAGAAGAAAAGAGCAGCAGCAATGCAAGTGAGATGCAAATTTGGTTGATAAATTGCGTAATCTGGACTCAATAATACATTCAATTTACATGGGTTTTTATATTTCACGTGATGCTAATCGTTGACTAGTGTCCTTTTAGGCTTTATGCTAGTTTTCATAATGTATGTAAGCTCCAAAAATTAAAAATGTATTTAACGCACAAAAGCTGCATCTCATCCGCCGGCCGGCAGTTGTAGAGATGCAGGTCACCGGTCACCGCAGTGGATGTGAGATGTAAGTTTATACTACTTGCATGTGTAGGGACTTTATCACATGTTAAATTAAAAGTTAAAAAAATGGACCCGACACACTTGGACCGCGAGCGGCCGCGAACAATAATAGCATTTTATTGTATTGTCACATTTATGACTTGATGATGTGAAATTTCATATCATATCATACTTTAGTAGAGAATAATCAATGACTGAATGAATATGTCCAACATAAAAATAACCCAACACAGCACACAGGTTGGTTGTTTCTGGAGTGGGTGGGAATAATACATTATTTATGATGTTGGAAAAGGATATGATTTAGTGTGAGTTGATATTGTCAAGTGCGAGCAAAAAAAACACAAGTCCAGGCAAACAATTCGGAATAAAACGTCCACAAACCATGTACTACACGGTCTTTGAAAAAATAAAATAGACCGCCCGAAGCGAATGATATGATATGATATGATGTGATATGATATGATATGATATTCGGAATCGAAACGATAGCGTTCGTCAGAGCGAACAAACTTTCAGATCAAGGGATGAGTCTCAACCGCTCGCAGTGTTTAGCTGCTCGCAGGAGTACAGCACCCCGACCCATAAGGAAAGTCGTTTACAGACCGTTTGATGCACTCGCCCAGCGTGAGTTGTGTTGACTGGCGAAGGCGACGTCGAGCGATGACGCCGCCGACAACCAATCAGCCCGTACTCGTGTACACTTGCGTGTACCTGTCATGGGTGGATCACCAGCGTGTGCACACAAGATATCGTGATATTCAATGGACTGGATGCTGTCTTAGAGGCGTTCAGACATAATCCATCGGATGGTAGCATCACACCGCTGGCCGCTCGGCCAAGTGTTACGCCAAATGTCCGACCATACCGTTCCTCTCGTACTGAGCATGATTACCATCGTCACGACCCATCATCAGTAGGGTAAAACTAACCTGTCTCACGACAGACCGGTTTCAACACCAAAATGATGCTTAGTTCAAAAATGAATACCTAAAATCAGGGTAAACAGGGGATGACCACTGCTATATATAAATCGATGCTCGTCGTTATGCTTTTTCGTCTCAAACCGGTTTTGAAGCGATTTCACACTTTTTACGTTTGTTATAGGCCAATACCACTTTTTGTAGGACAGGGTGATGGAAAAATTGAATAACTCGAATATTTACAAGATTTTTACTGTTTTGAGAAGCTTATCGGATTCCCCACGTGAATATGCATCTTTCATGTAATTCCCTTCCAAAAACGTTACCCTATTGCATTTTAGGGCCAAAAAGTGTAAGGCAGATGTTTGCAGCATATATCCATGCTCAACTAAAACTTCAGCATGTCAAAATTATAAAAGTGTATATCAGTACCAAACATCCGACGTGAAAAATGCATGCGATTACGATGCAGCTGTCAGAAATGCACTATCTCTATTTTTGCGGATGTTATGGCACTTTGTTTTTTCTTACCCGGTCAAATACTAAAAGCATTTATTTTTTTAAAAAATACCGGTCAAAGTCATACATTTTTGCATAGTAAGTTACCTGTGACTATCCGGTTGCGGGGAACTTGTTTATTTTGCAAAACTGTTCTTAGTTTAACAATAAGTAAGAATTACCCTGTTACCCGGTGACCAAGCATCAATGTAACATAGGGATTAACATGTCATTTTTTTTACCCGGTCCCCAAATGGTTTAGGACATAACTTTTGTGCTATTTATCGTAAAAGAATAGTATTTATAGAATTGGAATCAGTGGAAAGAGTTTTATTTTTTACAGTCACTCCGCACGCTTAAAAATGAAATCTCAATTTTGTTATCTCTTACACTGACGGCGAAATAGATTCTTGTTCTTAAGCGGGCTAACTACCTGGAATCGTTGCGTTTAATTATGTTTTAATCAATTTATTACATTTCCGATTGATTTGAAATCATTTAGTATGTTTTTTGAATAAGATTAGATATTAAGCATCAATGTAGCAATTTAAAGCATCAATGTCGCATATTCGGTATATATTACCCTGTTGCTATTAACCGCTGTGACACATGTATTAACTGCTAGAAAAGAGTGTCAGCAGCTTTAAATGGTTGCAAATGCCGCATTGTTAGCCTTAGCACATGTTAAATCGTTTTAATCCTTTTAGAATTGCAGTAAAGTTAAATTACCCTATTCGCGGTACGAACTAAGTCGTACTGTAGCAAGTAGGGTAATTATATATATTCATGCGTATAGTCAGATATTTCAGTCTCGTACTAAACGTTTTGATAAAGTGGAATATTGTCATATAAGTTTGGGCATAGTGTAAATCAATTGTAATAAGTATGCAAAATTAAGAGTTTATGAATATAAATCAATTCACCCTGTTCCAACTGTGCATGGTTTTGTATGCTACCTTGAATGTACGTATTACCCTACCTGTATTTAAGCATCATTTTGTATGTTGCCTGTATCTATGGATTACCCGCATATAGAGCAGGGACGGTCCCAGCCCTGGCTTTTGGTGGGGCAAACTTGGCAAGGGAGCCCTCGGTTGGTCAGAAAGGTCCCCATGTCCCTCGGTCGGTGCGAGGGGCCCTCGGCTGATTGTATGGCCTCTGTAACGACACTCGTTGGCCGAAACTTTGTCACTTTGATCATTAATGTCATTATTTCTGAAGCGGGGGTAACTATGACTCGCTTAATAGTGAATGATTGAAATACCATATGTCGTGAAATGTCAAACTCTGTTGCATATCCAAAGTATTGTGGTGCAGTATCATTCACCTTGCAAATGCGAATCTTTTGATGGGTCGTTGGTTGTGGTAGCTGCAATATTTGCTGCAATACAAGCCAATGTAATCCAGGGTATTGGGATACAGTATGATTCGCCTGCAAGGGCGAAGTACCATATTCGTGAATTTTCGAATTGTTATATATATATATATATATATATATGTATATATATATATATATATATATATATATATATATATATATATATATATATATATATATATATATATATATATATATATATATATATACATATATATATATATATATATATATATATATATATATATATGTATATATATATATATATATATATATATATATATATATATATATATATATATATATATATATATATATATATATATATATATATATATATATATATATATATATATATATATATATATATATATATCAATGCAGATGTAGGCTATGGCATTCGTAACGACACTTTTACTATGCCATTCGTAACGTGCCTTACACATGTTGTATGGTACCTTGAATGTACGTATTACCCTACCTGTATGTAAGCATGATTGTATATGTTACCTGTATGTTTGGATCACCCGGGTAGGGTGAGGGTACAGTCTGTTGGAACTTTGCACCATTTTATATGCTACATTGAATGTATGTATTACCCTACCGGTATTTAAGCATCAATTTGTATGTTTCCTGTATGTTTGGATCACCCGGGTAGGGTGAGGGTACAGTCTGTTGGAACTGTGCACCATTTTATATGCTACATTGAATGTATGTATTACCCTACCGGTATTTAAGCATCAATTTGTATGTTTCCTGTATGTTTGGGTCACCCGGGTATAGGGTGGGGGTAAAATGAATATATTTTCCATCTATGCATTATTATATGCTACCTGTATGTATGTTTTACCCGGTATAATGGTATTAAGGAAGCAAACTAAGCCACTCATTAAGGCCTAGTGAAGCGAAAAATCGCTTTTTTATGCCATAAACGTGCAAACTCTGAGATTTTTGCCTATTCTGGAAGAGATAGATGCGATTTTATGATATATAAATTCATTTTTTTGTGGCTGAGATGGTACGGGCATGTTCCTCGTCGCTGATGTAAGATATCGTATCCATTTTTATCTCGATATTTCTTATATTTAAATATAAAAAACAGGATATGTGTCTTTGTTGGCACAAACAAGCGATCAATTGTGACGTTATCAGATAGGAGTCACTTCGCGGTCCGTTTGTGAGTCATGAGATCTGGTCGTTTTGGCGCCATTTTTGTACGCGCAATTCTCAGACCAGTGTAAGCGTTTTGGACTAGTGCGGTTTCATTATTTTCTTGATTGTTTTCTGTCGTGAATAGTATTATTTAATCGAAATGCAATTTGTTACACTAACATTCAGACAGTGACTCTAACATTTCGTCTCCGACAGCTGTTCCAATGAAGAAAATCCATCCACTGCAAGTACTCATGAACCAAATGAGTTCCGATGAAGAAGACGACGAATGTGAGTACCGATTGTTACCATGTGTATAAATGGTCTGTGATCTTCTCCTAGTGTGTAAGGTTAGGATATGTTACTGTGTACTGCGAACTTCGTACTATATACTCGTACTGTGTTAGGATACTGTGATCTTCGGCTAGTGTCCCTCCGTTTACGCGCGCTTCAGAAATAGTGGAAATCATGATCCAAGTTTCCAATCTTTCCAAGCCTTGGATCCAAGTTGATCCAAGGCCGAGTAGAGAAATAGGTTGCCTATGTAACGTACAACGTATGCCATGGTAATGCACTGTCCGGCCGGTTTTTATTTTTGAATAGCCGATAAATGCTCCCAATGTACGCATATGAGTGGCGGCGTGTGATATTCCACGAAAACAGGACATTTAAGCTGCAATTTATAACGAAAATGCAATAAATACCCAGCATCGCCAGGTCGTCCTTTTTGACTGGCGACACCAGTCACTAGCTCGGCGCGGCTGGCCGACCGTGTCGGCCGCGGCGCCCGCCATCGGCCGAGTGGCGCTTTTGACTTGTCGGCCTAGTTGGGCGGCCGAGAAAAATGCCGGCAGTGCCGGGTGTGAAATTTCCCATTCTGAGCGAAATATTGTAAGCGTTTAATACATCTACTTGATACGGTTGTGTCATTTGACGACATATGTCACTTGGATATCCAAATAGGTTGCCTATGTAACGTACATGGTATGCCATGGTAATGCACTGTCCGGCCGGTTTTATTTTCGAATAGCCGATAAATGCTCCCAATGTACGCATATGAGTGGCGGCGTGTGATATTCCACGAAAACAGGACATTTAAGCTGTAATTTATAACGAAAATGCAATAAATACCCAGCATCGCCAGGCCGTCCTTTTTGACTGGCGACACCAGTCACTAGCTCGGCGCGGCTGGCCGACCGTGTCGGCCGCGGCGCCGGCCATCGGCCGAGTGGCGCTTTTGACTGGTCGGCCTTGTTGGGCGGCCGAGAAAAATGCCGGCAGTGCCGGGTGTGAAATTTCCCATTCTGAGCGAAATATTGTAAGCGTTTAATACATCTACTTGATACGGTTGTGTAATTTGACGACATATGTCACTTGGATATCGAAATAGGTTGCCCATGGTAAATAGGTACAACGTATGCCATGGTAATGCACTGTCCGGCCGGTTTTTATTTTTGAATAGCCGATAAATGCTCCCAATGTACGCATATGAGTGGCGGCGTGTGATATTCCACGAAAACAGGACATTTAAGCTGTAATTTATAACGAAAATGCAATAAATACCCAGCATCGCCAGGCCGTCCTTTTTGACTGGCGACACCAGTCATTAGCTCGGTGCAGCTGGCCGACCGTGTCGGCCGCGGCGTCGGCCATTGGCCGAGTGGCGCTTTTGACTGGGCGGCCGAGAAAAATGCCGGCAGTGCCGGGTGTGAAATTTCCCATTCTGAGCGAAATATTTTAAGCGTTTAATACATCTACTTGATACGGTTGTGTCATTTGACGACATATGTCACTTAGATATCGAAATAGGTTGCCTATGTAATATGCCATGGTAATGCACTGTCCGGCCGGTTTTTATTTTCGAATAGCCGATAAATGCTCCCAATGTACGCATATGAGTGGCGGCGTGTGATATTCCACGAAAACAGGACATTTAAGCTGTAATTTATAACGAAAATGCAATAAATACCCAGCATCGCCAGGCCGTCCTTTTTGACTGGCGACACCAGTCACTAGCTCGGCGCGGCTGGCCGACCGTGTCGGCCGCGGCGCCGGCCATCGGCCGAGTGGCGCTTTTGACTGGTCGGCCTAGTTGGGCGGCCGAGAAAAATGCCGGCAGTGCCGGGTGTGAAATTTCCCATTCTGAGCGAAATATTGTAAGCGTTTAATACATCTACTTGATATGGTTGTGTAATTTGACGACATATGTCACTTGGATATCGAAATAGGTTGCCCATGGTAAATAGGTACAACGTATGCCATGGTAATGCACTGTCCGGCCGGTTTTTATTTTTGAATAGCCGATAAATGCTCCCAATGTACGCATATGAGTGGCGGCGTGTGATATTCCACGAAAACAGGACATTTAAGCTGTAATTTATAACGAAAATGCAATAAATACCCAGCATCGCCAGGCCGTCCTTTTTGACTGGCGACACCAGTCACTAGCTCGGCGCAGCTGGCCGACCGTGTCGGCCGCGGCGCCGGCCATCGGCCGAGTGGCGCTTTTGACTGGGCGGCCGAGAAAAATGCCGGCAGTGCCGGGTGTGAAATTTCCCATTCGGAGCGAAATATTGTAAGCGTTTAATACATCTACTTGATACGGTTGTGTCATTTGACGACATATGTCACTTGGATATCGAAATAGTTTGCCTATGGTATGCCATGGTAATGCACTGTCCGGCCGGTTTTTATTTTCGAATAGCCGATAAATGCCCTCAATGTACGCATATGAGTAGCGGCGTTTGATATTTCACGAAAACAGGACATTTAAGCTGCAATTTATAACGAAAATGCAATAAATACCCAGCATCGCCAGGCCGTCCTTTTTGACTGGCGACACCAGTCACTTGCTTGGCGCGGCTGGCCGACCGTGTCGGCCGCGGCGCCGGCCATCGGCTGAGTAGCGCTTTTGACTTTTGACGACTGGTTGGCCTAGTTGGGCGGCCGAGACAAATGCCGGCAGTGCCGGGTGTGAAATTTCCCATTCTGAGCGAAATATTGTAGGCGTTTAATACATCTACTTGATACGGTTGTGTCATTTGACGACATATGTCACTTGGATATCGAAATAGGTTGCCTATGTAACGTACATGGTATGCCATGGTAATGATAAGTGTCAACCTGTCTGTTTACAGCAATGGACAACTGGCAAAGGCCCGATAGTGGTCTTATCGACCCGATAGTGGTCTTGAGACGGCTTCCGCCTGAGGTGGTTGGTACGTTAACACAGTATTATATATGCATTACTATTGTGTACAAAACGGTTGTGATAGACTGATGTTGCTGTTGTAATATTTTGTGTGTGTGTATATAATAATAAATGAAACTGCATGAATTGTATGAATGTGCATGAACTCAGAGGCGCAGGAACCTTGGGTGCGGTTCCTTTGAACGAGTGTCTGTGGCACGCCAACTTTGCCCGATATGTTGATATTTGATGGCGTGATATTAATTTGCTATAATGCAGAATGATAATGCATGCAATATGTGACAGTGTGTGCAGCCCATTTTGCCAGAAGCGCGGAGTCGTGTTGACGGTTTCGAGGTTGAGTTCTCCAGAAACAAACTTAAAAATAGTAACCGTATCCCTGATGAAATGTAAATCATGTTTATGCTATGTTAATTAACATCACTTATGTCCCCAAAACACAGCAGCTGCTGCTACCCAGCCCTCCGTCGCCACCCGAGCCGCCGCCCGGCCCACCGCCCGGCCCACCGCCCGGCCCGCCGCCACCGCCCGGCGTACCGCCCGGCCCGCCGCCACCGCCCGGCCTACCGCTCGGTCCGCCGCCACCGCCCGTACCGGACTGGTCGATGGCGCTGGACGCCAGACGGCGAGAAGCCGTCTGGCCGCCGCCGCCGCCGCTGCAGAAGCGGCAGCCACCGCCCGCATGCGGACGAGCCGCAACAGCCGGCGTGCCGCCGCGGCCCCACCGGCGGCCAAGAAACGGCGTCCCTGTCTGGGTAAGTGATGTTGTTGATTATTGATTGTTTTCGGTATTGGTGTACTTGCTGTAACTATGCCTTGTCAAACCTGTCAATGAAGTGTCATGGTTGATGTGTGATAGTAATTGATCTGGTTGCATACTTGATGCGGTTGTGTCATTTGACGACATATGTCACTTGGATATCGAAATAGTTTGCCTATGTAACGTACATGGTATGCCATGGTAATGCACTGTCCGGCCGGTTTTTATTTTCGAATAGCCGATAAATGCTCTCAATGTACGCATATGAGTAGCGGCGTTTGATATTCCACGAAAACAGGACATTTAAGCTGCAATTTATAACGAAAATGCAATAAATACCCAGCATCGCCAGGCCGTCCTTTTTGACTGGCAACACCAGTCACTTGCTCGGCGCGGCTGGCCGACCGTGTCGGCCGCGGCGCCGGCCATCGGCCGAGTGGCGCTTTTGACTGCGCGGCCGAGAAAAATGCCGGCAGTGCCGGGTGTGAAATTTCCCATTCTGAGCGAAATATTGTAAGCGTTTAATACATCTACTTGATACGGTTGTGTCATTTGACGACATATGTCACTTGGATATCGAAATAGTTTGCCTATGTAACTGTAGTGTCGTGTGTCAGTGTGTGCGCCGTGTGCCTGCCCGGGACGGCTACTTCCCCTGTCGGTATGCGTGGCGGGCGGATGGGACCGGCCCGCCGCGCCGGCCGGCGCTCCGGCTCTATTGTCCGTTGGGCGGCGGGGAGGGCGACGCCGGCCGGGGGTGCGAAGGGGCCTGACCGGCCCGGCGGCGTTCCGGCTATTTGTGCGCCGGTCACCCCGGTGTGGGATGGCTCTGGTAGGAGAGAGACGTGTCAGGAGCGTCGCCGCGTGTGGTCGTGTCGCTTGGCAATACACGAGCTCACTACAAGGTATTTCGGCACGATGCCCAAATCGAGAGCGACCGCGAGCAGTGCAAGTGGTGTGACGCCAGCGATGGCCCAGTCCGGTGTGACCAGACACGTGAGCTTCGACTCTCGGTTAATTCCAGAGTTCGATGGGGACAAGGACATTGTGGAGTGGTACACTCGCGCCGAGGTGCTGTGCAAGCACCATGGAGTGGACTGGTTTTGACTGGTTGGCCTAGTTGGGCGGCCGAGACAAATGCCGGCAGTGCCGGGTGTGAAATTTCCCATTCTGAGCGAAATATTGTAAGCGTTTAATACATCTACTTGATACGGTTGTGTCATTTGACGACATATGTCACTTGGATATCGAAATAGGTTGCCTATGTAACGTACATGGTATGCCATGGTAATGATAAGTGTCAACCTGTCTGTTTACAGCAATGGACAACTGGCAAAGGCCCGATAGTGGTCTTATCGACCCGATAGTGGTCTTGAGACGGCTTCCGCCTGAGGTGGTTGGTACGTTAACACAGTATTATATATGCATTACTATTGTGTACAAAACGGTTGTGATAGACTGATGTTGCTGTTGTAATATTTTGTGTGTGTGTATATAATAATAAATGAAACTGCATGAATTGTATGAATGTGCATGAACTCAGAGGCGCAGGAACCTTGGGTGCGGTTCCTTTGAACGAGTGTCTGTGGCACGCCAACTTTGCCCGATATGTTGATATTTGATGGCGTGATATTAATTTGCTATAATGCAGAATGATAATGCATGCAATATGTGACAGTGTGTGCAGCCCATTTTGCCAGAAGCGCGGAGTCGTGTTGACGGTTTCGAGGTTGAGTTCTCCAGAAACAAACTTAAAAATAGTAACCGTATCCCTGATGAAATGTAAATCATGTTTATGCTATGTTAATTAACATCACTTATGTCCCCAAAACACAGCAGCTGCTGCTACCCAGCCCTCCGTCGCCACCCGAGCCGCCGCCCGGCCCACCGCCCGGCCCACCGCCCGGCCCGCCGCCACCGCCCGGCGTACCGCCCGGCCCGCCGCCACCGCCCGGCCTACCGCTCGGTCCGCCGCCACCGCCCGTACCGGACTGGTCGATGGCGCTGGACGCCAGACGGCGAGAAGCCGTCTGGCCGCCGCCGCCGCCGCTGCAGAAGCGGCAGCCACCGCCCGCATGCGGACGAGCCGCAACAGCCGGCGTGCCGCCGCGGCCCCACCGGCGGCCAAGAAACGGCGTCCCTGTCTGGGTAAGTGATGTTGTTGATTATTGATTGTTTTCGGTATTGGTGTACTTGCTGTAACTATGCCTTGTCAAACCTGTCAATGAAGTGTCATGGTTGATGTGTGATAGTAATTGATCTGGTTGCAGCCGCCGGCGACGGCGAAGACGTCCTCAATGAGTCGGACACGACGGTGGTGGCCGACTATCGTCTGATACAGAACCCTGGTAAGTGATATTGTTGCACCATTGTCCTTGTTTATTTTTTATAACTTGCTGCAGTTACGTGTGAAACCTTTTCATAATGTTGTATGGCTAACGTGTAATGAAGTGTGTAATAGCTCAAATTGTTGTAGGCGGAGACGACGCCGCCGACGACGCCGCCGACGACGCCGCCGCAGCGGACGCCGCCGCCACCGCTGCCACCGCTGGCGACGACACCGCCGCCGCTGCCGCCACCAAAGTGGTCACGGCCGACGAGGGTGAGAGCGGCGACGGCTAGTAGTCTTCTTGTGATGCTTAACCAGTGTATGTGTATGTACTGTTGTTTGACTGAACATGCATGCTTGCTGTATTCCAAACTATACTTGACTTGTGCTATCATGTAGTGTGTAATAGCTCAAATTGTTGTAGGCGGAGACGACGCCGCCGACGACGCCGCCGACGACACCGCCGCAGCGGACGCCGCCGCCACCGCCGCCACCGAAGTGGTCACGGCCGACGAGGGTGAGAGCGGCGACGGCTAGTAGTCTTCTTGTGATGCTTATCCAGTGTCTGTGTATGTACTGTTGTTTGACTGAACATGCATGCTTGCTGTATTCCAAACTATAGTTGACTTGTGCTATCATGTAGTGTGTAATAGCTCAAATTGTTGTAGGCGGAGACGACGCCGCCGACGACGCCGCCGCAGCGGACGCCGCCGCCACCGCCGCCACCGCTGGCGACGACACCGCCGCCGCTGCCGCCACCAAAGTGGTCACGGCCGACGAGGGTGAGAGCGGCGACGGCTAGTAGTCTTCTTGTGATGCTTAACCAGTGTATGTGTATGTACTGTTGTTTGACTGAACATGCATGCTTGCTGTATTCCAAACTATACTTGACTTGTGCTATCATGTAGTGTGTAATAGCTCAAATTGTTGTAGGCGGAGACGACGTCGCCGACGACGCCGCCGCAGCGGACGCCGCCGCCACCGCCGCCACCGAAGTGGTCACGGCCGACGAGGGTGAGAGCGGCGACGGCTAGTAGTCTTCTTGTGATGCTTAACCAGTGTATGTGTATGTACTGTTGTTTGACTGAACATGCATGCTTCATGTGTTCCAAGCCTGCTACCTTGTGATGTAATGTAACGTGTAATAACTCGAATTGTTGTAGCCGGAGGGAACACCGCCGCCACCGCCGTCCCAGCGGACGCCGCCACCGAGGACGCCGCCGCAGCGGACGCCGCCGCCACCGCCACCACCGCTGGCGACGACACCGCCGCCGCTGCCGACACCGCCGAGGACGCCGCCGCTGCCGGAGACGGCACCCAGACACCGCCCCGAAAGAGGCGGCATCGCGCAATACATCTGAGCAACTGTGCGTTGTTGGAGGTTCAGGGCCCTTTTTTGTTCTAGCATGTGTTTCTGTACCTTTGTCAGTTGTTGCTCGTCAGGTTTGGTTTTCTATTGGTTTTGCAAATAAAAATGTCCCGATGTTCTGTTCTGCCAGTCATATCAACAGAATTTGTTTGTATTCTGCGTGCAATGACAAAACGCTGTGTGGGAAGTTGCCTTGCGGTATCAATGTGTGTTTGTGATGTTAATGACATGAATATTTCTGAAACATTTCTGTTTACAGCCAGCACCAGCTCGGAGGAAACGTTTGTTTCCCCAAGTCCTCCCTTGAATTGCGGTTAGTAGCTTCTTCTGCTGCTTCTCCATGTCTCTCTCTCTCTCTCTCTCTCTCTCTCTCTCTCTCTCTGTGTGTGTGTGTGTGTGTGTGTGTGTGTGTGTGTGTGTGTGTGTGTGTGTGTGTGTGTGTGTGTGTGTGTGTGTGTGTGTGTGTGTGTGTGTGTGTGTGTGTGTGTGTGTGTGTGTGTGTGTGTGTGTGTGTGTGTGTGTGTGTGTGTGTGTGTGTGTGTGTGTGTGTGTGTGTGTGTGTGTGTGTGTGTGTGTGTGTGTGTGTGTGTGTGTGTGTGTGTGTGTGTGTGTGTGTGTGTGTGTGTGTGTGTGTGTGTGTGTGTGTGTGTGTGTGTGTGTGTGTGTGTGTGTGTGTGTGTGTGTGTGTGTGTGTGTGTGTGTGTGTGTGTGTGTGTGTGTGTGTGTGTGTGTGTGTGTGTGTGTGTGTGTGGGTGTGTGTGTGTGTGTGTGTGTGTGTGTGTGTGTGTGTGTGTGTGTGTGTGTGTGTGTGTGTGTGTGTGTGTGTGTGTGTGTGTGTGTGTGTGTGTGTGTGTGTGTGTGTGTGTGTGTGTGTGTGTGTGTGTGTGTGTGTGTGTGTGTGTGTGTGTGTGTGTGTGTGTGTGTGTGTGTGTGTGTGTGTGTGTGTGTGTGTGTGTGTGTGTGTGTGTGTGTGTGTGTGTGTGTGTGTGTGTGTGTGTGTGTGTGTGTGTGTGTGTGTGTGTGTGTGTGTGTGTGTGTGTGTGTGTGTGTGTGTGTGTGTGTGTGTGTGTGTGTGTGTGTGTGTGTGTGTGTGTGTGTGTGTGTGTGTGTGTGTGTGTGTGTGTGTGTGTGTGTGTGTGTGTGTGTGTGTGTGTGTGTGTGTGTGTGTGTGTGTGTGTGTGTGTGTGTGTGTGTGTGTGTGTGTGCTGTTGTTTGACTGAACATGCATTATTGATGTATTCCAAGCTATAGTTGACTTATCCTTTCTCCACCAGACTTTCCCTTCCTCATGGATGAAAATGCCCGGTGGCAGCAGCAAATTGAGGCCGCCGCCGCCGCTGCCGACGCCGACCCCATGGCATACGGTTAGCAGTCTTCTTCTGTTGCTTCTTCAGTGTCTGTGTATGAACTGTTGTTTGACTGAACATGCATGCTTCATGTGTTCTAAGCCTGCTACCTTGTGATGTAATGTAACGTGTAATAACTCGAATTGTTGTAGCCGGAGGGAACACCGCCGCCACCGCCGTCCCAGCGGACGCCGCCGCCGTGGGTGCCGCCGCAGCGGACGATGCGTCCGACTGGGGATCTGGTGGGGAGAGCTGCTGTGAGGAGGAGGACCTGGAGCCCATGACCTACGGTTAGTATTCTTCTGATGCTTGTCCAGTGTATGTATGTCCAGTTTATGTATGTATGTATGTAATGTTGTTTCAATGAACATGTATGCTTCATGTATTTCAAGCCATAGTTGACTAGTCCTTTCTCCACCAGAGGGGCCTCTCCTCACAGCGGCGTCTGGCGACGGCGACGCCGACTCCGACTCAGGCGACGACCCGGATTGGTTGCCGGGCTCGGAGCCGGAGCCCGTCCAGCCGGAGCCGGAGCCCGTCCAGCCGGAGCCGGAGCCAGAGCCCGGCCAGCCGGAGCCGGAGCCCCGCCAGCCGGAGCTGCCGGACGCCCGCCCTGCACCTCGCCGGCAGGCTGGCGCGCGAGGTTAGTATTGCGGCGTGCAGTGCACTGTCATCAACATGTTTATTGTTTTATAACATATTTGTATGGTACACATCAGGTAGAGTTGGCGCAAAAGCTGTGGAACTTGACTCTAGGCGCCAACTCTAACACATATCATCAGGTACCTAATAACTCGACCGCCGCCGTATCACCGGTCATCGCGTGCAGCAGATCATACACCGCGCGCCCCGCCGGAAGAGCGGACCCACCAGAGCCTGCACAGGACTACGATTTAATAAACACGAGTGAATCTGTGAGAGTTTTGCAAGTAGTTTGGAAGTGACGGGCTACCGCGCGGCCGCCGCCGCTACTGATATTCGTACCGTGCAACAGGATTTGTGATTGGATGGATCTGGACTCCTGCATGAAGTTGTAGTGTAGACTATGGGATATGTCGCAAATCAATTCGTTTCTATGACACGTGTATATCGGGCATGAGAAGATACAGTGTGTTGTGTTTTCTTGTGGGTGCCCGCAGGGACATACTGGGGAGTCTGACTTTTGAATTATGAACATGTGTGCGTTTAGTTGGAACATATCAGTTCTCAATCTGGTGTGAAGAATGTTGCTTGCTTTGGTTCCATGTGAATAATATAAGGGGGCTTGGGTATACCTAACAGCTGTGTGATCTGTGGAGACATTTGCTCGGACTGGTTTGTCGTTTCTCTCGCTGCGTATTTATACCTGTGTCTTGCTCTGTTACAGGTGGCCGGCAGCCGGAGCGGCCGGACGCCCGCCCTGCACCTCGCCGGCAGGCTGGCGCGCAAGGTTAGTATTGCGGCGTGCAGTTCACTGTACATTGACGCTGTTTTTACTGACACTTTTCCATACTTCGCCAGCCACGCGTGACCGGATATTGCCGTTCTGATTCACTGTTGAATCACTGTTGAAGCCGTGGAGACATTGGCTCGGAGTGGTTTGTCGTTTCTCTCGTTGTGTATTTATACCTGTGCCTTGCTCTGTTACAGGGGGCCGGGCTCAAGCGCGCCCTTCGGCTTGCCGCCGCCGAGGCGGTGACGAGGCCCGCGCGCGGCACGCCTGCACGCTGGGGGAGTGTGCCGGTCAGAATTATTATAATCTGACGCGGCACATCCGTCACTGCCACCCAGCGGTATGTGGTCATTTCACAGGGAATTGGTAGTGTGTGTGTGTGTGTGTGTGTGTGTGTGTGTGTGTGTGTGTGTGTGTGTGTGTGTGTGTGTGTGTGTGTTTGCTTGTGTCTCACGGCATTTCAGCCGCAACAGATGTACGGCATTCCCACAGCAATGATGACAGCATGATGGCCGCGCTTTTGGTGACAGTCACCGTTCAGTTTAGCAGTGATTGCCTGATGTTTAACCAGAATGTGCATTCAGACGTACTATGACAGTGGTATGTTGCATTTCTCAGTTTGCCAGCGAGGCAGCCGCCCGCGCCACCGCGATGCGGCGGCAGCAACGCGCCCCCCGCTCCGCCCAGGCCCGTGCCAAGTGGAGGTGTCCGTTTGGCAGGGGCGGGCAAGACCAGTGCCCCGCCGTGGTCACCAACCTGCCGAGGCACCTCCACTTACACTACGTGGAGGGGTCGCTGGAAGTAAGTAATGACTGCTGCAGCCGCGTTTGCAATGTTGTTGTTGTTGCTGCTGCTGTTGCTGTTGTGTAGTGCACCTTCTAATACCTTCTAATACCAATCGGTCTTTTCCGGCAGTTCCGGATGGCGTGGAGCAGCGCCGAGCGCGTCGCGCCGGCGGCGCAGCCCAGCCGTCCCGTCGGCCTGGAGGCCATGATGGAGGACTGGGCCGACTTTCTCCGGAGCCTCCGCGGCGGACAGCTGCCGCCGGCGCGAGTGACGCGCAACGTGAAGGCGGTAAGTTGCCCTTGTGATGCTGCCCTTGACGAATTGCTGTCGCTGAGTCTCGCCGATACCCACCGTGTCTGACCGAGCTGTCTGATGTTGGCAGGTGCGCGTTCTGGTCCGCGCCATCCTTGAGGGTGCGGAGGAGGACGCCTGCACCATCGGCGGACTCCTGGAGGCCATGTTTACGGCCTCCACCACCTTCGACAGGCCCGGGGGGTGGCTGGAGGAGCAGCAGCGCCGCCGTCAGCGTACCGCAGACACGCTGAAGAAGGAGCTGCGGGCGCTTGCCAGCTACCTGCGGTACCTGACGGTGGAGAGCCACCGCCTGGGCCTGGGAGATTTCAGCCGCAAATTCAAGGTACGTTTTTGTGTTGTTACCAGAAATGGTGGCTTTACCTTTGTGTATGCTGCGAATAAGTGTTGATGTCGCACCTGCTGATATCATGTCTTGTTTTTCTATACAAGTATGACGCGCTGTTATTGTGTCACAAAATGTTTACCGTACATTGTCGACATTCTGCGTAATGGACACAGTCTGAAGAAATGTGCGCCAACACCCTACTATGTGTATATGGACAGATAATGGCAATGCAAAAGGAACGAAAAGTTTCAAACCGTTATGTAATTGTCGAATGATTCTTCTATTTGGTCGTTTTCAGCCGATCCAGCACGTCGTCCGCGGCTGGTGCGACGCATTGTCGCGGCAGCCCTGGGAGGTCCGCCGCCACCACGCCCGGCAGGCGTCCTTGGTGGTGCCGCTGGCATACGCCCAGCAGTTCATGGACGTTAGTACATCACTGCTGCGCTGCGTTGTGTCGTCCATCTGATTTGACGTATGACTTTGTCATCACACCATCGTATATGTTGCAATGTTCCTATCACTGTATTCTGTTGTCAGTCAGATGTGTTGTATCACAATTCACAGGTACATACGTTAAATCAGGTGGTCACTCTGAAATGGTGTTCTCTGTTACAGTCACAGCTGGTCCGTGACATACTGGCGGCACCACCAGCGCCGGGCGAGGTGGTCCTCCCAGGGGCTGCCAGAGAAACGCGCGACGTCCTGCTGACCTGGATGCTGGTGGCGTGTGCTGGACGGCCCAGTCACGTCACCGGAATCCAGGTAGCCGACGTCATGGCGGCACGGGTGAGTTTATACGTCATCTGCCCTCACCCGACTGTTGAGCTTGGATGTCACTGTTGCTGTTTCGTTGATGATACATGGATACGCTTGATTGTACCGTCATTATATTTTCTTCCAGCTGGTGGACCTCCAGGGGGCAGAAGGGGAGAAATACCTTGTCCCGGTCTTCGACCACAAGACCCGGACCTCCTGCCACCTGGAGGTGGCCACCACGCCAGCGGTCTGGCGGCGGTTGCTCGCCTTTGTGGAGGTGGAGCGGCAGGCCCTGCTCTCGGCGGCGGCCGCCGAGAGCCAGACGGTGAGCACGGGTCTGCATACGGTCTTGTGTACTAACAGTCACATGTGCCCTGTATCGACGATAACTGCTATCCATTACTTCTTGCATGAGATCCGATATCCACGACATCAACCTCTGTATCCTGACCTGTTCATGCCCGTTTCGTCCTTACAAAATCACAGCTGTTCCCGACCGCCAACGGCACAAAGCTTGACGCAAGCAACGTCGGCAAGGTGGTGGCGGACGTGTGGCGGCGGGCGCTGCCAGACGACGCCGTGCCGCGGCTTACGTCGCGCGGCCTCCGGTACGGCGCCGTTATGAGTACGGCGGAGCTGGAGCCGGAGGCGCAGGAGTAAGTATACCTTATCAGTTTCTGCCACAGTGCATTAAGTATTTCTAGAAAGACACCCATGGCCGTTGATTGTTTGTTTGTGTTACTACTGTTCCTGTTGATGTCATCCCCATTGATGTATAGACTGCATTAATGAATCAGTCAGATCAGATCAGTCAGTCATTTAAGTCAGATATGTATCAAATTGATTTCGCACAATACAAATGTATTTGCAAAACAGTAGGCAACTGTCATCTTTAGCATGTTCCGCCTCATTTGCACGTGTTTACCATGATCAAGTCAGATATGTATCAAATTGATTTCGCACAATACAAATGTATTTGCAAAACAGTAGGCAACTGTCATCTTTAGCATGTTCCGCCTCATTTGCACGTGTTTACCATGATCAAATCGTGTCATGTGCTCCTACAGAAGCTAGAGAGTTGACTGATGTCGGCAATGTTTGTTTGTTACAGAGACGTGGCCGCAATGATGGCCCACTCGGCGGCCGTGGCGCGTCGTGTTTACGACGTGCACGGCACGACGGCGGCCAACAAACGCCTATCTGGCATGGCCAGTATGGGGCGCCAGATGGCGCAACTAACAGCCACCGCCGCCACCGGTCGACCCGCCGCCGGCGCCTCCGCCTACGCCACCACCACCGTCACCGCCACCGCCGCCGCCGCCGCCACCGCCACCGCCGCTGCCGCTGCCGCCGCCGCCGCCGCCGCCGCCGACGCCTCCGCCGCCGTCGACGCCGCCGCCGATCTCCCCACCGCTTTTGGCGAGTGGCAGCGCGATGACGACGAGACGACGCACGTCTCGTCGTCATCGGCCGCTTTTGTCGGCCAACTGCTGCCACTCGGTGAGTTGTACATGAAGTATGCATCAACATAATAGTGTCACTTTGTATAATGTCTTGTAACCAGCTGGACAACGGTCTGTCGGTGAACGCATATTCATGTTATCGCAGCAACGGGTCATGGCTTCTTGATACGTAGCCAACAATGAGTCGCTAATTTGTTCCTACCCTCTATTTCAGCCATGCCTGCCTGTTTGCCGCCGGCGATGCCCGCCGCCGCCGGACCTTCCGCTCGGCCTGGACCCTCCGCCCTGCCCGCCGCCGCCGGACCCTCCGCCCGGCCCGCCGCCGCCGCCGGACCCTCCGCTCGGCCCGGACCCTCCGCCCGGCCCGCCGCCGCCGCCGGACCCTCCGCTCGGCCCGGACCCTCCGCCCGGCCCGCCGCCACCGCCGGAGCCTCCTCCGCTGAACAGCTAGCCGCCGCCGACCAGCCAACCGCCGCCAAGGTCCGCTGGTCGCCGGCAGCTACCCAATTTTTAATCGTAAATGCCTCGGATGCCATTAAAGGACAGTTTGAGTTCTCAACCCGTCGTTTAATGGCATCCGAGGGCGCCGCTCAAGCCCTATCAGGGCTAACCACCAAACAGATATACGATAAGGTAAAATACCTTCGCAAATGTTTAAAAAAAGGGCAGCTAGCCGTGGAATGAGGCCGCCGGTGACCTTCGTGGCCTTGGCACGACGACGGCGGCCAACAAACGCCTCCGCCTCCGCCTCCGCCACCGCCGCCGCCACCACCGCCACCGCCACCGCCGCTGCCGCTGGCGCTGCCGCTGCCGCCGCCGATCTTCAGCACCACCTGGAATAAATGGGCTGTGTGATTGTGATGCTTTTGTGAAACTCTTGCTGGCGGCAGAGGAGGATAGGTTAGGTGACTTGCCGGACCTTGCCTTGCCGGGACGTGCCGGTCCTTGCGCCTTCGGCGCAAGCGGAGACGGAGTGGTCTTAAGAGGACATAAAAGGCTGGCTGATTGCGCCGAAGGCGCAAGGACCGGCACGTGTCCCGGCAAGGCAAGGTCCGGTAAGTCACCTAACCTATCCTCCTCAAAGAGTGGCCCAAAAAAAACATGACACCAAGAGGGCGTTACCAACAAGACTACAAAAAATTGGAAACAAGATTCTTGTTAGGCTTGCTGAGTTGTACAGGAAACATTTGTCAAAACTTTAAAAAAAAATGTATATCAAAAGTTTGAGGTATGGCGTTTACAGTTTTTTTGCCACGACCCTAGAGGGTTATTAACAAGGAGCTAGGAATGTTCCAAACACCTTAGAAGATAGCCCAAGACCTTGTCTTTCCAAATCTGGTCTTGCTTTTGTTCTAGCCCCAAGACAAGTTGGTCAAAGAGTGGCGCAAAAAACACATGACACCAAAAAAGCATTAGCAACAAAGTTACAGGAAAATGGAAAAAATATTCGTGCCAAAAACCATCACTTGGGCGGCCGAGAAAAATGCCGGCAGTGCCGGGTGTGAAATTTCCCATTCTGAGCGAAATATTGTAAGCGTTTAATACATCTACTTGATACGGTTGTGTCATTTGACGACATATGTCACTTGGATATCGAAATAGTTTGCCTATGTAACGTACATGGTATGCCATGGTAATGCACTGTCCGGCCGGTTTTTATTTTTGAATAGCCGATAAATGCTCTCAATGTACGCATATGAGTAGCGGCGTTTGATATTCCACGAAAACAGGACATTTAAGCTGCAATTTATAACGAAAATGCAATAAATACCCAGCATCGCCAGGCCGTCCTTTTTGACTGGCGACACCAGTCACTTGCTCGGCGCGGCTGGCCGACCGTGTCGGCCGCGGCGCCGGCCATCGGCCGAGTGGCGCTTTTGACTGCGCGGCCGAGAAAAATGCCGGCAGTGCCGGGTGTGAAATTTCCCATTCTGAGCGAAATATTGTAAGCGTTTAATACATCTACTTGATACGGTTGTCATTTGACGACATATGTCACTTGGATATCGAAATAGTTTGCCTATGTAACGTACATGGTATGCCATGGTAATGCACTGTCCGGCCGGTTTTTATTTTCGAATAGCCGATAAATGCTCTCAATGTACGCATATGAGTAGCAGCGTTTGATATTCCACGAAAACAGGACATTTAAGCTGTAATTTATAACGAAAATGCAATAAATACCCAGCATCGCCAGGCCGTCCTTTTTGACTGGCGACACCAGTCACTAGCTCGGCGCGGCTGGCCGACCGTGTCGGCCGCGGCGCCGGCCATCGGCCGAGTGGCGCTTTTGACTGGTCGGCCTAGTTGGGCGGCCGAGAAAAATGCCGGCAGTGCCGGGTGTGAAATTTCCCATTCTGAGCGAAATATTGTAAGCGTTTAATACATCTACTTGATACGGTTGTGTAATTTGACGACATATGTCACTTGGATATCGAAATAGGTTGCCCATGGTAAATAGGTACAACGTATGCCATGGTAATGCACTGTCCGGCCGGTTTTTATTTTTGAATAGCCGATAAATGCTCCCAATGTACGCATATGAGTGGCGGCGTGTGATATTCCACGAAAACAGGACATTTAAGCTACAATTTATAACGAAAATGCAATAAATACCCAGCATCGCCAGGCCGTCCTTTTTGACTGGCGACACCAGTCACTAGCTCGGCGCGGCTGGCCGACCGTGTCGGCCGCGGCGCCGGCCATCGGCCGAGTGGCGCTTTTGACTGCGCGGCCGAGAAAAATGCCGGCAGTGCCGGGTGTGAAATTTCCCATTCTGAGCGAAATATTGTAAGCGTTTAATACATCTACTTGATACGGTTGTGTCATTTGAAGACATATGTCACTTGGATATCGAAATAGTTTGCCTATGTAACGTACATGGTATGCCATAGTAATGCACTGTCCGGCCGGTTTTTATTTTCGAATAGCCGATAAATGCTCTCAATGTACGCATATGAGTAGCGGCGTTTGATATTCCACGAAAACAGGACATTTAAGCTGCAATTTATAACGAAAATGCAATAAATACCCAGCATCGCCAGGCCGTCCTTTTTGACTGGCGACACCAGTCACTTGCTCGGCGCGGCTGGCCGACCGTGTCGGCCGCGGCGCCGGCCATCGGCCGAGTAGCGATGGTAATGCACTGTCCGGCCGGTTTTTATTTTCGAATAGCCGATAAATGCTCCCAATGTACGCATATGAGTGGCGGCGTGTGATATTCCACGAAAACAGGACATTTAAGCTGTAATTTATAACGAAAATGCAATAAATACCCAGCATCGCCAGGCCGTCCTTTTTGACTGGCGACACCAGTCACTAGCTCGGCGCGGCTGGCCGACCGTGTCGGCCGCGGCGCCGGCCATCGGCCGAGTGGCGCTTTTGACTGGTCGGCCTAGTTGGGCGGCCGAGAAAAATGCTGGCAGTGCCGGGTGTGAAATTTCCCATTCTGAGCGAAATATTGTAAGCGTTTAATACATCTACTTGATATGGTTGTGTAATTTGACGACATATGTCACTTGGATATCGAAATAGGTTGCCCATGGTAAATAGGTACAACGTATGCCATGGTAATGCACTGTCCGGCCGGTTTTTATTTTTGAATAGCCGATAAATGCTCCCAATGTGCGCATATGAGTGGCGGCGTGTGATATTCCACGAAAACAGGACATTTAAGCTGTAATTTATAACGAAAATGCAATAAATACCCAGCATCGCCAGGCCGTCCTTTTTGACTGGCGACACCAGTCACTAGCTCGGCGCAGCTGGCCGACCGTGTCGGCCGCGGCGTCGGCCATTGGCCGAGTGGCGCTTTTGACTGGGCGGCCGAGAAAAATGCCGGCAGTGCCGGGTGTGAAATTTCCCATTCTGAGCGAAATATTGTAAGCGTTTAATACATCTACTTGATACGGTTGTGTCATTTGACGACATATGTCACTTAGATATCGAAATAGGTTGCCTATGTAATATGCCATGGTAATGCACTGTCCGGCCGGTTTTTATTTTCGAGTAGCCGATAAATGCTCCCAATGTACGCATATGAGTGGCGGCGTGTGATATTCCACGAAAACAGGACATTTAAGCTGTAATTTATAACGAAAATGCAATAAATACCCAGCATCGCCAGGCCGTCCTTTTTGACTGGCGACACCAGTCACTAGCTCGGCGCGGCTGGCCGACCGTGTCGGCCGCGGCGCCGGCCATCGGCCGAGTGGCGCTTTTGACTGGTCGGCCTAGTTGGGCGGCCGAGAAAAATGCCGCTTGTACTCTTCTTTCCAGATCTGGCCTCATTTGTGTTCTAGCCTTACGGCAAGTTGGAGTTATTGGCATACATATATAGAGTCTAATGAAGATTTTTTTTTTGAAAATTACATTAAGCATTTAAGCTGGCAGCACTCACACTACAGTTCATTTTAGGCACACAATGCTTGAAATTAAAAATGTAAATGCAATTTAAAAAAATGAAATTAAAAAGTGTAAATGAAATTAAAAATCTGGTCTTTTCTTTCTTCTAGCGTCTAGTGTCGTCTCTGCTTGCGCCGAAGGCGCAAAGACCGGCACGTGTCCCGGCAAGGCAAGGGACGGTAAGTCACCTGACCCTAAAGTGCCTGATCCTCAAAGGGTGTTATCCTCCTCTTCCGCCAGGAGGTTTTTGGCGACAGGGTTGACTCCTGGATCCAGCTAGCCCAGGCAAAGTCCTGCAAGGCAAAGTCCTGCAAGGATTAAAAAGCACGATAGGGATCGATTTTTGATGTTCTATACGGTGTGCATACTGTTGATTTTTTACCACCAAAATGCTTTCCCCTTAAGTGACACTTACCGGTCCTTGCGCCTTCGGCGCAATCAGCCTACACATATCCCAATACCTCGCGCCTTCGCCGCTCGCTCCGCAGTCCGGGCTGTTGCTGTTCGAGTGTTGGGATATGTGTAGGCTGATTGCGCCGAAGGCGCAAGGACCGGTAAGTGTCACTTAAGGGGAAATCATTTTGGTGGTAAAAAAATCAACAGTATGCACACCATGATGCATTGGCATTTGATATTGCAAATGCATATGCATTTTGATGTTCTATACGGTGTGCATACTGTTGATTTTTTACCACCAAAATGATTTCCCCTTAAGTGACACTTACCGGTCCTTGCGCCTTCGGCGCAATCAGCCTACACATATCCCAATACCTCGCGCCTTCGCCGCTCGCTCCGCAGTCCGGGCTGTTGCTGTTCGAGTATTGGGATATGTGTAGGCTGATTGCGCCGAAGGCGCAAGGACCGGTAAGTGTCACTTAAGGGGAAATCATTTTGGTGGTAAAAAATCAACAGTATGCACACCGTATAGCCCTGCGTTGGGCGGCCGAGAAAAATGCCGGCAGTGCCGGGTGTGAAATTTCCCATTCTGAGCGAAATATTGCAAGCGTGAGAGAGAGAGAGAGAGAGAGAGAGAGAGTGCTCTATAAATTGGATAAGGTTAGGTTAGGTTTTTTTTCCTATACCTAGACTGAGCATTATTTCCTATGTTGTTCAATGTAACAGAACAAAGCATCTTTCTATATGTTGCACGTTTATTTCGGTAAGCATCATTTGTATGCTGCATGCATATAAAGGTTAAACCAATTTAAGCATCAATGTAACTGCACGAAATCATCTTCAGTTGCCGGTAATTTTGAAAAAGCATCATTTGTATGTTACACAATGTTGAACAAATAAGCCTCGTTTTGGATGTTACACATTGGTATCACTAAGCATTATATGTATGTTCCACAATGCTTAAAAAATAAGCCTCGTTTTGTATGTTACACATTGGTATCAC
>JAXIVJ010004314.1:0-5000 GCA_036785665.1 Chirona hameri | reverse complement strand
AGGGCATGGACGCCAGCGTGCAGCAAAGTCACACGAGTGTGCGCCGTATTCCATCGGCACTTGAGACGACGCCATTTAATGTCTTCATAACGGCAGCACCACGTGTGCAATGTTACATATTGAAGACATGGCGAACGTCCACGGCTGCAGAGCACAAACCATTTGTGGTGCAGATTTATCAACCGACCCTCGAGAGCACTGAGCTTGCCGACCGAAATCGGAAGCCGCCATTTGCGTTCAACCTGTCGATGATCATTTGTGTCCTGCAATTCGCAAACTGTCTCGGGTTTTACCCCGGTCTTCATCGACCCACGAGCCGAGTGATCCGCTGCCATGGGAGCCCAATGTTTATTTGGTACGGCAGGACCGAGAGCGAAGGTCCTACGAGCATTCAAGAAATGTCAAATATATGGAATCCATATAATATAGACAATATATGTGTCAGTTTCCAACGTCTTTTACAACGTCGAGGACAGCGCGATCGTGTGCGTACAATATATAATATAGCAGTGACCATCGCGACCGACCCGAAAATACTTCCGCGCCGGGAATGTGCATCCGACGCGGAATGAGGAAAACAATCATGTCATGAACGTGTTAGTTCAATAGATTGAGAATGATCCTTCCGCAGGTTCACCTACGGAAACCTTGTTACGACTTTTACTTCCTCTAGACGACCAAGTTTGGGCGTCTTCCCGGCCGCACGGCCGAAGCCAGCAGCCAGTCTAGGCGACCTCACCAAATCATCCATCGGTAGTAGCGACGGGCGGTGTGTACAAAGGGCAGGGACTTAATCAACGCAGGCTAGTGACCTGCGCTTACTTGGAATTCCTCGTTCATGGGGGACAATTGCAACCCCCAATTCCCATCACGAAAAGGGTTCAAACGTTTGCCCAAGCTCCTCACGGAGAGGGGTGTTGAACGGCGCGCTGACCACTTCAGTGTAACACGCGTGCAGCCCAGAACATCTAAGGGCATCACAGACCTGTTATTGCTCCCTTTCCTTCGGCTGGGACGCCGATGATCCCTCTAAGAAGCGCGCCGCAGTCACAAGAGACTGACAGCGTCAAGTTTAATAGGCCAGAGTCTCGTTCGTTATCGGAATAAACCAGACAAATCACTCCACCAACTAAGAACGGCCATGCACCACCACCCACTGAATCAAGAGAGAGCTATCAGTCTGTCAATCCTTACGGTGTCCGGGCCTGGTGAGTTGTCCCGTGTTGAGTCAAATTAAGCCGCAAGCTCCACTCCTGGTGGTGCCCTTCCGTCAATTCCTTTAAGTTTCAGCTTTGCAACCATACTTCCCCCGGAGTCCAGACACTCTGGTTTCCCCGGGGAAGCTGCCCGCACAGTCCGTGTAGTGACCGTTGCGGATTGCTGGTCGACATCGTTTACGGTTAGAACTAGGGCGGTATCTGATCGCCTTCGAACCTCTAACTTTCGTTCTTGACTAATGAAAACATTCTCGGCAAATGCTTTCGCAGTAGTTCGTCGTGCGACGGTCACAGGATTTCACCCCTCGCGTCGCAATACGAATGCCTCCGTCAGTCCCTATTAATCATTTCCCTTCGACTCTCAAAACCAACCAAATCGAGCCAGGGACGTATTCTCCAATTCCATGAATATGTATACAGGCATTCAGAGCCTGCTTTGAGCACTCTAATTTGTTCAAGGTAACGTCGCCGGTCGCCAACAGGCCCCTCCGAAAAACGGCCCGTCGACGGATCCGGCACGATTGAATGCGGCCAGCCGATATTTGGGAGCCCAGCAGTGACACGCGAGCGCGCCGCCGCCAGGCATACCGGACCGGACACGCACTGATATCCAACTACGAGCTTTTTAACCGCAACAGCTTTAATATACGCTACTGGAGCTGGAATTACCGCGGCTGCTGGCACCAGGCTTGCCCTCCAGTCGATCCTCGTTAAAGGATTCACGTTGTACTCATTCCGTTTGAGAGATCTCGGTTAACGAGACCTCTGTAAGGTATTTATTGTCACTACCTCCCTGAACTGGGAGTGGGTAAGTTACGCGCCTGCTGCCTTCCTTAGATGTGGTAGCCATCTCTCAGGCTCCCTCTCCGGAACCGAACCCAGATTCCCCGTTACCCGTCAGAGCCACGGTCAGCCACTAGCAAACCGTCGAGAGCTGATAAGGCAGATATTTGAAAGGCGCGTCGTCGGTACAAGACCGTACGATCCACACAATGTTATTGTGATTCATCGGAGAACGATCGCCACGAGGGCGACCATCGGTTTTCAGCCAATAAAAGCGCCCCGGCCGACCCGAGAGCCGACACTGGGGCTCGGTTGCATGTATTAGCTCTAGAATTACCACAGTTATCCATGTATCACTGTCTCGGCCAGTAAATAATAACTGATTTAATGAGCCATTCGCGGTTTCACCTTAGTTTGGCTTGTACTGATACATGCATGGCTTAATCTTTAAGACAAGCATATCACTACTGGCAGGATCAACCAGGTATCCAACACTCAAAGTGTAAAAGATACAACGCCGAGCGCGCCGAAGCGCGCCGGCACCACATTTAGCCACAAATATCATATAGATATTACAGCTCGATCGTCAACAGGCGATCTCATTCGGCACAACCCGTGCGTCCGACGTGGTCAGACAGGGCCTTTTCATCGAGAGTCATGCGGTGAGCACCGCGCGTCTCAATTGCGAATCAACACAGCTGCGCCGGCTGACTTTGGTCGGCCGCACCCGGGCCGGGTCACCGCGGCGCAAGTGCGCTGTCGCAAAATTCACATTCAATTCATTCACGGACGGCATATTGTGGGAGCTCAACGCCATATCGCACTGGCCGTCCGCCACCAGTGTCCGGCTCGCCACCCCACATGGAGTGCGCGCGGCAGTGGAGTCGCCGTCGCAGCATAGGAAAAAAAAGCAAACACTATTCGGTTCATTATTGGGGCATTTCATTTCACGCCTCTTTTCCATTCGGCACTTCCATTGGGTAAGTTTAGGCAGTATGCAGCCCTGGTGGTGCACAAGTGGACAAGTGGCCGTCTCACAACACCCGGTGCTCACAACACGAAGGCCCAGTCACCAGCGCCGGCCGGACGATGTGCTGCTGTACCGCAGTACTCCGGTGCATGACGGTGCAGTCTGGGTTTTTTTTTATCCGATCCGATCCGATCCGATCCGATACGATCCCATCTGTGTGATTATATTATACGCAAAGACGAATAGTTGAAATGACGACAAGCCAATATGACGAGCATCGCCAGTCTCGACCTCGTAACTGGGCCGACCAGTCAAAAGCGCCACTCGGGCGCCGCGGCCGACACGGTCGGCCAGCCGCGCCGCGCTAGTGACTGGTGTCGCCAGTCAAAAAGGACGGCCTGGCGATGCTGGGTATTTATTGCATTTTCGTCATATATTAGAGCTTAAATGTCCTGTTTTCGTGGAATATCACACGCCGCCACTCATATGCGTACATTGGGAGTGCTTATCGGCTATTCGAAAATAAAATTTTAAGCGAGGCATATGCACTATTAAGCGAGTCATCGCTACTCCCGCCGTTTACCCGCGCCTCAGAAATGGTGACATTCATGATCAAAGTGATGAATTTTCGGACAAGCAGTAAGTGTGTATCCCTGCGTGATATATATAATATAATATTAGCACTCGGCCGATGCTATTTCAGCTTTGCACCCATACTTCCTCCGGAGTCCATTTACGAATGGCATACGTTGTACTCTCGGCCGCCCAACCAGGCCGACCAGTCAAAAACGCCACTCGGCCGATGGCCGGCGCCGCGGCCGACACGGTCGGCCAGCCGCGCCGAGCAAGTGACTGGTGTCGCCAGTCAAAAAGGACGGCCTGGCGATGCTGGGTATTTATTGCATTTTCGTCATATATTAGAGCTTAAATGTCCTGTTTTCGTGGAATATCACACGCCGCCACTCATATGCGTACATTGGGAGTACTTATCGGCTATTCGAAAATAAAATTTTAAGCGAGGCACATCGCTACCCGCGCCTCAGAAATGGTGACATTCATGTTCAAAGTGATGAATTTTCGGACAAGCAGTAAGTGTGTATCCCTGCGTGATATTATATATTAATATAATATAATATTAGCACTCGGCCGATGCTATTTCAGCTTTGCACCCATACTTCCTCCGGAGTCCATTTCCGAATGGCATACGTTGTACTCTCGGCCGCCCAACCAGGCCGACCAGTCAAAAACGCCACTCGGCCGATGGCCGGCGCCGCGGCCGACACGGTCGGCCAGCCGCGCCGAGCAAGTGACTGGTGTCGCCAGTCAAAAAGGACGGCCTGGCGATGCTGGGTATTTATTGCATTTCCGTCATAAATTGCAGCTTAAATGTCCAGTTCTCGTGGAATATCACACGCCGCCACTCATATGCGTACATTGGGAGCATTTATCGGCTATTCGAAAATAAAAACCGGCCGGACAGTGCATTACCATGGCATACGTTGTACGTTACATAGGCAACCTATTTCTCTACTCGGCCGATGGATGGTATTTCAGCTTTGCAACCCTACTTCCATTTATCAATTATCGTCTATTAAAACATCAAAACCGGCCGGACACTGCATTACACGTTAGATACATATTTCTATATATTTTTATTACACGATGTATATATTTCTCACATGACGATTTTAAGTGGGCCGATCCTGACAGCAGTGCAACGTCAGGCCAACCCGCGGCGGGGCGGGAGCAAGCTCCGGCGGCCCCGCCAGTGTTCAAAAATCAGTTTAATATTCTGGTCCCCATGTCGGGGACGTATCAGATATTAAGCTGATAAGAACAGATACTACACTTTGATCTTAGCCAAAAGGCCGAGAAGCGATACTTGAGCAGAGAAATGATGCACAATTTATATCACCCGAATCAGCGAACGGCTCGTAGATGCCTGCCGGCGTCTCGCGCCGATGGCCGGCAACAGGCGGTCGGCCACTACCTGAGCCGCAGTACATTATAGGTAGGCCGTATCGCCTCGG
>JAXIVJ010004313.1:0-84254 GCA_036785665.1 Chirona hameri | reverse complement strand
TCCATAGCCACAATGGGTCAGCCATATTACTGCCAAATCCATAAAAAATCCATTATGACCATCCATCATAATGTGTGACGTCAAAGACTGGTAGATTGTGCAGAGGTGACAGATAATAGTAGAAATTGGCCCTTTTTGATGAGCAATATTTTGCAATCCTGATCGTTATACTAGACAATTTTGTTATGAATGGATACAAAAATTCATTTCTATTTGCATGCAATTTGGTGTTTTGGCCTCCAAAGCCTAGTTAATCTATAAAACAGGCCATGTCAAGTAGCACTTGATGTGACATCATAACAGGGGAAAAAGGCATATCGCCAACCTTGACCACAGATGCCTTGTGACTGTAACTAGTATATATGGCCTTGGGTGTCACTACACTACCTATTGCAGTTATATACCCATTAGAAGCATTACAGAAGTGCTGAGGAAATGTGATGTGCCCATGATCACAAAGCAAAACATTGTCAAAGCTGCATTAGCAAAACAAGTTATCAATCATTTATCAAACAAGTTATAAAAACAAATAGTTCAAATTGAAAATATAAGGCTGTATTCCGCTTTTGCACACCTTTTTATAGGAAAATTGAATATTGTATACTAATTCTACATTTTTTTTTTCTCATCAGAACTGCACTCAAAACAGGGACATTCTCAGTACTTACCTGGCAATAATGATTTGTATCACCCGTCAATCACCTCAGCCGACCGGAAGGACTCCGCCATTACACCTGAAATGTAAACAACGTGGGCTGTTTTTTTTGTGTGAAATGCGCCAGATATGTATCCAGTAAGGTCACTTTGTGGTAGCGGCCGCTGCACGGCCAACCCTCGGTCTCAAATAAAAGTCCTGCGCTCTGCCAGGAACGGAGGTTTAGTGAGAGAGTGATAGGGTTTAGTGGTCGACCAGATACACATGATGTCATATGATAGCCAGTATCTGACATATTTCTGCACCCACATTGTTTACATTGTAATGGCGGAGTCGTTGTGGGCGGTCAGCTGAGGCTATTGACAGGTGATACAAATAACTATTGTTAGGTAAGTACTGATAATGTCCCTGTTTTGAGTGCAACTCTGATTAAATCAGACATGTAGAATTAGTATACAATATTCAATTTGCCTATATAAAGGTGTGCAAAAGCGGAATATCGCCAAATATAATAATACCGGAAGGACTCCGCCATTACACCTGAAATGTAAACAATGTGGGCTGTTTGTTTTTTGTATGAAATGCGCAAGATATGTATCCAGTAAGGTCACCTTGTGGTAGCGGCCGCTGTGCGGCTGACCTTCGGTCTCAAATACAAGTCCTGCACTGTTTTTGTGTGTGAAATGCGCCAGATATGTATCCAGTAAGGTCACCTTGGGGTAGCGGCCGCTGTGCGGCCGACCTTCGGTCTCAAATAAGTCCTGCGCTCCGCCAGGAACGGAGGTTTAATGAGAGCGTGATAGGGTTTAGTGGTCGTCCAGATACACATCATATGATAGCCAGTATCTGACACATTTCTGCACCCACATTGTTTACATTGTAATGGCGGAGTCGTTGCGGGCGGTTGGCTGAGGCTATTGGCGGGTGATACAAATAATTATTGTTAGGTAAGTACTGATAATGTCCCTGTTTTGAGTGCAGTTCTGATGAAATCAGACATGAATAATTAGTATACAATATTCAATTTGCCTATATAAAGGTGTGCAAAAGCAGAATATCACCCCAATTTTGAATAAATTATTACAAAGACAAAATTATGGAGACAAAGTATAAAAGTAGTATAAATGACAGCAGTTTTAACTGATACTTTTGAGCAATGACAATGAGGTAGGTTCGTAGGGCGTTGCAAGAAATGTATTGATTTAAATTAGTAAGGCTTGAGAAAAACCATTGACATATGGCATGCAAAAAAAAAAACATTATTAGCGTACAGATAAACACAAACAAGCTAATATTGCTGAAAACACACCAAGATGATTTATCACAACCAGGGGGTGTACTCCGCTCCTTCAACATTGGTACCACGGTAAATAGAATACTACAGGGGGTGTCACAGGGTGATAGAGGACGGGTGGAACGGATTTTAGTATGATTTATTTAGGATAATACTAGAAAAGTACTAGATTCACTATTATATACTAGTTTTTTTAGTTCCATTTAAATATGTGGTAGCTTTACCCAGGAGCGAAAGCCGCGCAGGTATTACGAAAGCTCTTAGAGTAAACGAAACAATCGAAATGCATTATAGATTATTCATATTTGTCGCTGGCTTCTGTAGACTGTAGGTAGGTAAGGCGCTGTAAAAAATTTAACTGTTAAGTTGTCGGGTAGAGCTTGATCTGTTCCATTTGCAATTCACGTTTTTTTTACCCGGCTATGCCCTACTGTGTTGTGCCTGGCTGAACCAATAGTACGGAGAAGGGTAATTCAAATCATTTGGGGACTGGCTAGTGGCTACCACCGTCTTCCTCGTGATCCCAAAGTGGCCGATCTTTGGTGGCAATTAATTCGACAAGATGCAGCAAGGGAAGAGGTTAAAGACCCTAGGAATTGCTTTGAACATTTCTTGGAATCCTGCTTCAAAGAGCTTCACAGATTTGCCGCTGAAAGGACGAGCTTCACAGATTTGCCGCTGAAAGGACATATTATAATGCATGTGCACAAAGACCAAAAAGATAACCATACAGCAAAGTGATTGTGATAGCCATGGCAGAGTTTTCTGCTTTCAACCCGGAACAAGCGCTCTGCTTTGTTTACAAGCCTGCCTTCAACTGTGCCGCTGCCGCATGTGCCAATTTCTGTGCCTGCTGACAAAACACTTGTACTGCACCTACTTGTCGCAGCAGCAGAGCTGGCGCTTGTTAGCAGGAGTATGATGTCACCTGGTATGACATGGTAATGGTATGACATGGTGATGCATGAATGATGTTTTGCAATATGGATGCACAGGGAAATGGATGTATTTATATTTAAACATATGAGAATGTTCGGGACAAAAGACATAATTGGTGTAAGTGAAAATTATTGTATGTCTCCACTCTCCACCTAAATAAGCAGAATGACTGGGCATATCTATTTACCCTCATTAGGTTGCATATCGTCACCAACCTTTGATTTAGCTATGCGTGCTCTAAGACCTTGAAGACCTTTAAGAAAACTTAATTTCATGGTGAGGACGATTTAAACGAAAATAAAAAGGAATCGCTTAAATGACACATTGATGCTGATTCCATCGTTTTCTTTAAAAAATTATTGATTCCAACTGATTCCTATATTACACTCAGATGTCAACGGAATCGAATCCGAATCCGAATCCAGTACAAACGGAATCGATTCCGGAATCGGATTCAATTCCACCGGAATAAAGGACAAGCCTGGCCTGTGATGCAGAATGGTTATTGATTTGACTGACTGAATCAATTGGAATCGTTGAATCAAAATTCCTTGAATAAAACCAAATTGATTCACCACCAGATCTTTATATTCATGAATCGTGATTGAATCAAACCCTGCATGTAAGCAAGGCTGATTGAATAACAAGATTTAAAGACTTAACGATTCAAGCACACATGGTAAATTGTGCAAATACAATGTAGTCCTAGTGGCTACATTCATTTATACTGAAATATTATTGCTGTAACAATGTTTTAATGATCATTTATGTGTATGTTTCCATTTGTATTGCTTCGACGTAAATACAACATATATTAAAATGTTGAATCAAGCGTGAATCGATTAAAATGTTTTTGATTCTTTGAATCGGAAAGAAGCAATTATCAAATGTGTATCCATGAATCGAGCAGTGATTGAATCATTCAGGTTCCAAAATGAATTGTGGTTGAATAGTTCCAAAAAAGGTTGAATCAATATTCAATAACCAGTCTGCAGTGTGATGACCTCAATATTGGCGTGACCTAAAAGTGACAATAATTTATATATAACTTGTCACAAGTTCCTTCCGGGCTCCACTCAGCGTCTGCTGCCATCCATTCACATCTCTATTGGTGTCTAATTATTATTTGTATAGGTCACCGGCATGGTCCGTGTCTCCAACTCCTGAGCGCCTCGACTGCCAGCGTCTTGCAGCGGCACATCGCGGGCAAATAAGAGGAGGCGAGGTTCCTTCGTATCGTGGACGAAGCGACGGATGTCCTCAACGCCAGCTACCCAGGCGACACAAAAGATCTGCGGAGACGGAGAGGCTACCGTGGCAGCGATGAACCAGAGAGGGCTATCTCCGCCGCTGTGACGGAGGCCACGCTGATGCGTGTCGGTACCGCACGGTGGCGTGTCGGTACCGCACGGTGCATGTACCCGTTCCAGAGAGGGATGGTCATCAGCATCCGGTCGGTGCGTGGCCTGTTCAAGGACCTCCATGCAGAGTTCGGTGATGTGTTCGTCCTGACTCGCCGGCTCACGCAGGACAGGCTGGAAGGGTTGTTCGGCATGGTGAGAGGCCCGGGAGGCTCCAACCAGATCCCCACACCGACTGAAGCGAGGGCAAGGATTCGCCTGATCACCCTCCTGTTCGTCATGCAGCGAGACGTAAGTCCCGTCTGCAGAGACCGTGATCAGGCGGCAGAGCCGGAGACTGGTGATCTGGAGGAGCAGCTGGATCAGGTGCTGGAGGTGGAGGCAACAGGCACCTCCGAACTGACGGCAGACCTGCTGGAGTTCACCGGACCGGTGGAGGAGGTGACAACAGCGAAAACAGACGGCGATAACGGGGAGGACATGGACGACCTGAGGTATGTGGCTGACCTGCTTCACCAGGCGGAGGCGTCCCAGTCAGCAGCATGCCGCCCTGCTGCGTCGTCGGCCGCGCGGGACACGGTCACCGGTGTGTCCGCGACAGAGAGCGCCATGGCCTACGTCGCCGGCTACATCGCGAGGAAGAGGCCCGTCGACCGCTCCCTCTGTGTACCATCCGCCTCGGCCGAGTCGGTGCCTCTGCAGGCCCTGTGGACCAGGGTCGTCAGTATCGGCGGCCTGACGGTGCCCACGGAGACATTCTACGCCACCTTCAAGGAGGTGGAGGCGGTTGTCTGTGCCCACCACGCTCTGGAGCCCGAAGGCTTAAGCCAAAGGTCCGTGTCATCAAGGACTTTGTCGTGGTGCTCCAGGACAAGTTCCCACGCGTCCATCCCAAGATTCGCGCCTCCTTCGCCCGCGTCCTGACATTTATCAGGATGGGCAACATCAACAGGGCCCGACGCGCCGAGTCTCGGGCACGGTGAGGAGCGTGTAAGTGCTGGCACCACGCACAGTGGAAACTAGTGTATAGGCTGTAGTGAATAGACTGGACAGTTGTGCTCATTCACTCATGGCATGTTTTTCTCTTGTTTTGTTCATGTCGTTTTGTTGTCAACTTCTCAGGTACTGGCAGAATCGAGAGGGCTGTTTTATTTTGTACCGTAAGTCTGCTGAGGCCTGAGGTGCATGTTACTTCCGTTGTTCTGGTGTGTGTATAACAGGATACTGTGTGATTCGAAATCTGTTGCTAGATTTAACCCAAAGATATGGCATCCGAGATATTCAGTTGCATATTGTCGTGAGATGTGCTGGAATCCTAGATCCACCACTGATTGTATGTTGTGGTATGCTTATCACGGTATCATGTGTAATCCGATATCTGTCGCTTAATTTCACCCAGAGATCCACTGGTATCTAAGATCCATTGTTGCATTTGCTGTAAGGGCTGCTTGGATATCCGTCATTGCTTGGATATCCGTCATTGAATTATGTGGAGAGATCTTCTTGAATCGGGCTTCAGTCTCTGGTAATCCATGTAGGAACAAGTTATCTCGTACGTGCGTCATCTTGTCTTTTGCATCAATTGTGCCACTGTAGCTCCTACAATGCTGTTGTATTATTGCTGCTACAGTGCTTTCAATAATGATTTATTGGAGTAACTTTTCTTTCAATGGCTTGGTTGTCAGTTTTCGTAAAAGACAGGATGTGAAGTCGGAGAAACGAAGAAAGAGCTCGAAAGTATCGGGAAAACCAGTTGTCAGTTAAATGTTGTTTAACAATCTTCGAACGAGTATATGTTGTAATCAATGTGTATGTTTTGCTTTACTTACGTTTTAATAAGTCTATCAATCAGTGTAAAAGCTGGAAAGAGGTATTTCACAAATATATTCATATTGTATTCACTCATACACGCTACTCCTTAGTACTTACAGCTTGTCATAATAGCAGGTCGCGATATGAAATGACAAACGAGAAGGATAAATACGACAATTACCTATTAACAAGTTATCATCGCGGAATTACTCAATATCAAGCCGGAGAAGATGGTTTAAATCAAGTTAATTTCGACAAAACATTTTAAACAGTTTATTTTGTCGATAAAAACATAGTTATCAACCATCAAAAATAATATAACATCATTCCTGCGCTAAATCACCCTTACCCGAGCGGGATTCGAACCCACCACCTTCGTATCCGTAGTCTGATGCGCTATCGACTGAGCTATTGCCGCCGGCGCACCAGCGTCGCCAGAAACTGGCCAGACCGGCACAGAGTGCAGTCAAATCTTTACCCCTCATGCCCTAGGAATTCGGCTGGGTTAGGTGAAAAATGGTAGAGGAATCATCGCGAGATATTTGAACGATATTTCTTTTCAGACTAGCTGCAGGCAAATCGGCTGAATAGAACTCGAGATACAGCTTCTCAAAGTTGGGTCATTTAACACGTGAACCCTATGGGCTAGGAAATTCACGCCCAAGAGCTATAGTGCTGCCAACTAACTTCGGAGGGGGCCGGGGGTGTCATGCAGCCCCCACCAGTAACGGTTGGCAGCACTTGGGCGTTAAAAATCTACTACACCATAGGGTTCCCATGTTAAATCGATGATTTTCAGACGAGGCTGGCTCGTAACCTATGGAACATATGTTAAATCTGACTTCTGGAAAAGATAGCTACAAGCCTTGGCTACAATGTTTTTCTTTACCATTTTTCGATTTTTTAAGCGAAAAATGGCCAAATGGGCTTGGGGGTTAACCAATGTCGTAACGCCCATTGCCGACCGTGGGTTCGAATCCCAGACGCACCAAGTATTTTTGCGTTGGACCCAATGCATAGATAGTCATGATTCATACATCATTCGTTATGCCGGCCTTTTCTCATCTCTCACATCCCTGATTGACCTCTAATTGGTGACCTGTGATGTCACAGAAGTCAAGCTAGGTAAATAGGTCATGTAGCTCCAATTATATATAGTGTGCCGTGTGCGCCGCCACAGCAACGTAGTTTTATTGCTTTTGTCGGCCGAACCCTCTGATTTTGACACATTTCATGACAATGATTGACCTTCCATTCCTTCAGTGACCTTATAAATGTGCGTGATCACTGGGTCAAAGCCAATATCTCATTAGCCATTATTAGGTCAAACATTTTTTTCGCAGTGTTTCCACAATATTGTAATATGATATGTTGGTACCTTTAATTTTAATTTTAATATTTGATAATGAATGTAACTTTATGTTCAAGATGTACTAACATAATATTTATCTATTTCATCTCCAAAGCTTGCAATCGACATGCACTGCAATGGGTTTGGGACATTAGGTATTTGTCTCTGGCAGAAATGACATCAACATGCTGATGCACCAAGTGTCATGGTGGCAGCAGCCACATTCAAGGTCAGATCCAGAGGAGCTGGTGGGCAGCGCAGCCCACCCCGCAGACATAAGGAAATTTAAATGTAAAACTTAGCCACTTCAGTCTATCAATGGCCTGGAACTTCGATAGGATGACACGGTCAGAGCCTGAGCCTGCACCAGAAGCATTGCTAGCATTGGGCCTGGCCTAAGAAAGCCATTCAATCAAAACATTCAGCAGTATTTAACAATATCAAAGCTATGATCTCGTTATTATGTGTTTCACAAGAAATAGTCACAACATCCCCACAAACTACTTTATTTAGGATTTAGGTAGGTGACCACCTACCAACATGCCTACCGCAGGATCATGGATGGCTCATCATGTATTTTTATATCTCAAAACAAAAGCACAACGAATGTATTTCGCGCGATATAGTTGAGTTTTCGTGACCGCTTCCAAATCCACTACAGTTGCACTACATGTACTGAAATATACACTACTTCGACTACTACGTCGTATATTTGGTGGAATTAAATTAACTAAATGAAGATATAACCTATGGAAATACAAGTTATTGATATCAAACAATACTGTTAATTTATAATAGACAAAACAATTACCAGAAAAATTATATCTTGTCTCATTAATTTGGGCGTTAAATTCCTTACTGTTATACCCGTTGTTCTATTACCCGACTCTCTGTCTCTCTGTGACTCTCTGTCTCGTCGGATGCCCCGACCGAAGACATCCATTCGCCTGGAATCGCCTGATCGTGGCGTCACGCCGTCCCTGGGTCGGCCGCCCTGGTCCCTGGTCACTGCGAGGGCACGTCACCTTGACCGGGCTGTCTGTGCTGCTACGCCCGCGGCTCGAACCTCCCAGCGTCTGATTGGTTCTGACGTCATGCCGATCCTCGGTCGGTCGCCGCGGTCCCAGGTCGCTGCGGCTGATCAACCACTGACCGCCGGCCGCCACTCTCAGGAATGTGGCGGTGACTGGACGGCCGGCACCGCTGCGCCCGCGGCGCGGGATTCCCAGCGCCTGGGAACGCCTGATCGTGACGTCACGGCCACCCTGGATCAGCCCCACTGTACCCTGCATTCTGCGGCCGGCCGGGACGGTGCCGCTGCTGCGGTGCGGGTGGGTGACCTTGGCCTGTCTGCCAGTGCCGCGGCGCCTCGGTCAGGTCGGGTTCGGCCCGCTCACCGCGGCCGGCGCTCCTACCAGCGTAGGCGCGGCCCCAGACGCCGCAAAGGAAGCTGGAGTACGACCGCCGGGTGCAGGGACATCAAGATATGTGCTTTGAACATTCAGTCTGTTAAACCAAAAACCGTGGAACTGTTTTCGGAAATGGATCGCTTCAACTATGATTTTGTCGCACTTTCCGAAACGTGGTTAAAACCGTGTACGCCAAACCGACTTTTGAACTTTCCTGGCTATGCAATTAGGCGCGCTGACCGTCCCTGGCCTCCTAAAGGCTATGGTGGCGTGGCTATAGTTTATCGTGATATATATGAGTGTAAGCCTATCAAACTTCCAGAGGCTGCGAACGCTACTTCAAAACTTGAGTCACTTTGGAGCCTGTTCAAATGGGATAACAACCGCGTCATTGTAGTCTCGCTTTATAGACCTCCGCGACACACTGCAGCAGCCCTCCTTTGACTTTGATGTTTTAGAACAACAGTATCAGCATGTACTCTTAAATTTTCCTGACTGTCCTATCATTATCGCCGGTGATTTAAACTGTGATTTGTTGTCGACCGCGTCTCCTTCCAAGACATGTTTACTTGAATATCTTGACAAGTACTCGCTCAGTCAGGCCATTACTGCTCCGACCCACGGGGGCGCCAACCTCTGACGTCACGCGCAAATTCCAATCAGCTGTTGTACGGTTAAACTATTTATCGGATTGAGCGCGCCGCCGCAGTAGAGCTGCAAATTTAGTGGACACTCAGGCCACCGAGTGGCGGTATTTAACGACCTGAGTACTATTGTTGATTATAATAGCTAAAGAAGCATTATTCAAGCTATGTTGTTAAATTAATTTATTTGGCTTGTGCTAGCATTTCTTTCTGTGAAAATAGAAGTAAACAAGTGCAAATAACTTCTTACCAAAATAAATACTATTTATTATATAGTATTTATTTATCTCATGAGTCATGTCATACTCATGAGTCATGTCATACTCATGAGTATGCACGCACGGATTATATGAAACCGTACTTGCTTTCGAGTCTGTAGTCTCTATTCATATTTAGTCCCTTTTACCTTTTACGAAATTACTTCGATACTTTCGTTGCAATACATATCAAAGCAGGAATGCCACAGTGGAATGTCCAGCCACTGTACCTACAATTTTGTTTAAGTTTGACATCTGAATGGGCCCGTATTACTGCGACGGAAGTCCTATTCCACCCGCAGTATCCGAAGTCTTCATAATTAGATTACACCTTTTGCAATATTCTCATTTCTCTCCAAGCACATACTTTAGCTTGGCCTTCGCTGATGCAACCAGTTAGCGTGTCCCTTCCCGGTTAAAAAGGTCCTGCTTTTCCTGCAGAAGTTTCTACCGTCCGGGAATGGTGCGAAGAAACCAGATAATTTCGCCGTTGCCGTATATTTCCATCATGCGTCGGCGAGAGGTCATCGACATCATATTTTGTTTTGCCAAAGATACGCACGCCAGTAAAGAAAAGGGACAATAAATTACCAGCATAGGAAGTAGGAACATAATCAGAACATACTATCTTATACTGGCATATACCAACAGTAACATGCCTACTACATATCACGCATTTACATGCCGCATCATCGCCTATTTCAACTATTAGTCACCTATTTAATTTGCCAGCTATCCTAATAATCACTTCTATCCTAATAAAACATACGCATATGCGCATACCCACACAAATGACGCAAACGAATATCAACCAAACGAAACGAAACGAATGACCGATATCGGTGATACGTCGACGATATTCAGACGTTGGAACCGTGAGCGACAAATACATCAGCAGCTTTTACGAAGCATAAATACACGTGGAAACATCGAGTCGATTGCTACATAACAATAAAGGCACATGATGCGTGCCAGCACAAATACAAGCTCAAACATCTCGTCTCCAGCAATGCGCTCACAAGTAAAATTCAAGTTTGATAAATCACCGGATATGTCAATCTTTTTCAGACAGCATACCTCACCACTATCTGCAGCACGCAATCTATTATTGCGCAAAGACAAACTACATGTCGCATACTACGCTTTGGAGTTTTTGGGCACCTCAACTGCTCGGGTTATTGGCGATAGACTGTGTGTCTTGTAGACGACACAATGCTAGTGGCGGTGGCTGCCAGGGCCATCATCACGTTGTTGCCCCGCATGTGCTGCACCGGGCCGCCGCCGCCGCGGCCTGGTGACGGCCGGACACCGATGGCGGAACGCGCGATCCCATAAGCACGGCACCAGCATTGGGGCCAGCTTGCGGTGGTGCGCGCTCGCGCGGCTCTGGCCGCCGCACGGTGGACCATCTTGGTATTATCTTGTATCTTGGCATTGGCTTGGTGAGCCTCTTGAGCAGATAGTCGGTCTTGGCATCGGGCTGCTTATTGAACACAACGGCCAGCGTCTTGGCAGCGCGCGCCGCCGTCAGCGGGTGCCGCTTCTTCAGCGCCAGCTTGGCGAGCATCACGGTGACGATGTCTTGCTGCGGCACAGCCACGCTGGGCCGGGCGGCGGCCAGCAGCGCCGTCAGCTGCGTGTGCTGCCACGGCGCCGCGTGGGAGAGCGGCACGCCGTGCCACCGCTCAGCCAGCGTGCTCAGCACGTGATCGCCGTCTCCGTTAAGAAAGAAGACGTCCGCTCCACGATGTCAGTCACCGTGGCCAGCACGCGCTCGGTGGCGGTGGCCTCCTCGCGGCTGACGCGCACTTGCCGCACCAGTGGCAGGGCGGCGCGCGCCGCCTCCAGCCCGGTCACGCCGGCCGCCACCGCCGCCAGCTGCCGCTCAGCCTAGTTCTCCGGCGACACCGCACCTCTGTTGGGCTGGGTCAGCAGCGGCTGCACCAGAGCCGTCACCACGGCATTGGTGTGCTGGTCGGCCGACGGTGGCGGCCCCGATACAGGTGAGCGCCGCCGCCCGGACCGCGGCGTCCTCAGTCGTGTCCAGACCGGCCAGGTGCTCCGCCAGTGGTTCGCCTCCGCCTCGCTACCAGCCAGGGGCAGGAGCTGAGCACGGAGAGCGCGGCCGTTTGCAGAGGCCGGTCTCCGCCGGCCACCTCGGCCAGCAGCACGGCAGCCAGCCGCGGCCGCAGCGGCTCCACAGCCGGCGACTCGTCCGCGCCGCCGTCCGCCAGCAGCTGGCCATGCGCGCTCAGCGTCTCCAGCCGCTCGGCGGCCGAGTCTCCGCGCCGGCCTCCAGCTGGCCAAGTAGGGCCGGCACCGCCTCACCCAGCACCAGCTCCCGGCCGCCGGCGCAGAGCACCACCAGCAGCGGCGCCGCGCCGGCCATCAGTCGGTCGCCGCCTCGCTGCGCCGCGTGGTGCAGACACTCGGCCAGCAGGGGGCGCGTCCACCGATCGGCCTGCGCCGGCACAGCCGCCACCAGCTGTAGCGCGCGCGGCTGCACCTCCGGCTGTCACGCCGCCAGACACTCCCGGGCCAGCGCCAGCCGCAGCGGCGCCAGGTGCGGCGCCAGTGTAGACGCCGCAGCAGCGTTGCAGCAGCGCCAGCGCGTCCAGCTTGGCCTGCGTCAGGTCCGAGTTGAGCTTCTCCAGCGCCAGCGGCAGGCAGAACTCTGCGAACTGTCCGGTGCCGGCCAGGCAGTCGTGCAGCGCGTCGGCCAGCATCTGTCGCGTCACGCCGTGCGAGCTGTCCGGCGGCGGCGTGAAGTTCACCCGGAAGTAGCAGGCCAGCAGCTCGAACAGGTCCTCGGCCAGCGAACGAACATGTCCTCGGCAGGGTGGCGAGGCAGTTTGGCAGGTGGGTGCCTCACACTGCTGACCGGGCATACATGCGCATGCGCTTGGCGTTGCGCTCATTCACCCAACACTCCGTCAGGCTGCCTTGCAGCCACTTCAGGCGGATGTGCGTCCGTGTGACGGCGTACTTTCGCACCACCGGAGGGTCGATGCGGGAGTACTCGAACGCCTCCACCTGCTCTAGCCACTGCAGTGACGGCACAGCCAGGTCTCCTCGGCTCAGCCGCTCGATCCACCCAGAGCTCTTGGACTAGCTTGGCCGGGAGCACACTGGCCGGACGGCGGACACAGTGCCAAGGCTGCTGTCCACGGAGCGACACTTGTACGCCAGGAAGCCAGCAACGTACGCCAGAGCTTCCCGGCCGAACTCCAGACTGGCCGCCACGGGGTGACCAGATGGCGGTCCTTGGTGGGTCTGCGCATCTTGCAGGAGCTGGCTGGACTGCAAGTCGTCGTCCGGATCATCCGTAACCGCCCCCTCGTCCCTGAGGTCCTTCAGGACGCTGGCGCTCAGGTACACAGGATTCTTCTCCTCCATGGCGATAGAGGCGCCGGAGGCCGATGGCTGGCTTCTTGAGCCGGCTGCCACTGCCGGTGACGCGCCCATCAGCAGCAGCCGGATGCGCGTCTTCACCTCCACCGGCGTCGGGTCGGTGTTGGTCTCGGACATGCACCAGATCTGCGAAAACAATGCATACAAATCAGAAATATTGTGTTAAGCATGCAAATATTAGGACTCAGCAGTACCGTCTGTATACAGCACAGGCATACAGTGGAAGGACTGACTGAACTTGAACATGTTCAGTACTAGCACAAATAACTCAATTAGTGCATCACAATAGTGTGCAAATCATTAAAGTCTGAAATGCAACGTTTGAATAAAAAACATGTCTTGCCAACTATCACTGTCTTCTGTCCCCTGTCGGCTGTCACTGTCCAATTATTGGATGTTTAAAATGCCAGACTTCTACTATGTGGTGCAGAAGATGCTGACACATTTAAAGGGAATGTTTCACCTTTGTATTAGTTTTAAATTGAGATAGCCATTATCTGGAGCTGTTATTGAAATGTCTAAATTACTCAGGTAATTTTCCCCAAAACTTAACAGTTTTTAAGCAACACCGATGGCGGAACGCGCGATCCCATAAGCACGGTACCAGCATTGGAGCCAGCTTGTGGTGGCGCGTGCTCGCGCGGCTCTGGCCGCCGCACGGTGGACCATCTTGGTATTATCTTATTATTATCTTATTATATCTTTATATCTTATTATATCTTTATATCTTATTATCTTATTATATCTTATTATCTACCTTATCTTATATCTTATTATGTATTGGCTTGGTGAGCCTCTTGAGCACTGATGGTCGGTCTCGGCATTGGGCTGCTTATTGAAGTCGCCTGGAAGTGGAAGCCTGGCTGCTTATTGAAGTCGGTAGTCCCGACGATAGTTGACTGCCTCGTAGATGAGCCCTCTCAGACCCTGAAGAACGGCGGTCGACTGCTGCCGAATGCAGTAGTGATCGGTATCTGCCGTCGGCTCCACGACCGATAGACGCTCATCTTCTGGTCGGCTCAACTGTTCCTCTACCAGCTGTGGATCACCAATGCATATTTAACAGGCATGTGACAGTACCAAATGCACACCCAGTACAGATATTTGGCAGGACAATACCGTAATAACGAAAGGTAATAGCATAGTGAAATACGATAACTGAATACGGGTCTACCAGGCGCAATCTTCTTTAAATAATGCCAACTAAGCATCAATTTTAAGGAAATATGCTCGTAGTAGAACACAAGTCATCACACAAACCTGTGATTAGTGTTGGCTGGGTGCCATTTTTTTTTTTTGGAGACAGATAACCACGAATTATCTATATTTATGATATCAGTCCGCAATCTTTAAAAAAAGCAAGATGCTCTTATGAACCTCAACACAATGGTGGGCCAAATCAAGATTTTGTATTGGTGTGATACCGGTTACCAAAAATACAGGGAAGTACGTTAATGATATCGAGTTAGGTCCATAAGTCGCGCTTGTAAGCGATGCAGTTTGAGCGGAAGATGGTATAACAAATATATCCTTTTGTTGATTGTCCACTCATTGTGAAATGTGAGCCACTGTGTGATCGATTTGGCAACAGCTTTCATGCTCCCCCAGACACTGGGAAGTGGGATGCCAGTTTACTTACCGCCAGCGAGTGCATCAGCATGTCGATGACATCAGAAGAGGTTGATAGGAGGCGCCGCAATTCGTCGTCCACGATTTCTAGCTCTTCTCGCGTTCGACGGAGACGCACGCATGAGCGCGTCACATATGGCTGTTGTTGTTGTTGTTGGTCCCTCCGGTCCCGGCTAGGGCCGGGGCGTAGCCGCACGGCTCTGGTAGGACCGGTAGCCGGCAGCTAAGGCCGCCACCACGCCGTCCCGCTGCAGGTCCTCCGGTCGTCCATATATGTTTCCCAGCGATAGGAGGCGGGCCCCGCACAGGCAGGGACACTTCAGCAGGATATGCTGAGGCGTGTCCGGCTCCTCGTCGCAGACCCGACACCGGGCCGCTGGGCACCCGGCATCGCTGCATCCCGGGCACGAGTACTAAAAATAAAGCAAATTAATCGATTCATGTTTTGTATCTGTACTAAAACACATACCTTGCTGGGTCCGCTGGGTTTGTGAAAGCGCTGGTGACTCCCAGCCCGGCCCACAGCCACTAGTTACTGGTGGCCATGTCGCTCACAGCGGCAGTCACTCTCAGGCCGCTGGTCTACAGCCGAGAGATGATGGCTCGAAGCACACAAGGTCATGGGCCGGTCGAAATCGTACCAGATGGGCTGCTTCCACGCAGCGGTCAGACCTCGAACCATGACGAGCTGCATCTTGGATGCTTATAGCACTACGTCACGGCCCTGGTCGTAGCAAATTCTGCTGTCGAGACTGAGCTCGTCGAACGCGATCACACACAGCATCTCCATGTCGCTGAGATCAGTTACGGTCGATTCAAGCACCCACATCGCGGAATCCATCATCCCTGGAACCATGTGGAAATGGTGGATGGATCCACTGCGACAAGGTGCTGAAAGACGGTAAAGGGACTTTCATTGACTCCTTGACATACAAGTACGCCCGTCGCGAGAGGACGCGCAGACCCAGGGATCTTCCGACGTCCTGGTCGGACCATCGGACACGGTTGCCCGTGGCCAGGGCCCGGCGCTGGGCGGCAGTCAGAGGGCCGCGGGCGGCGAGGGCACTCGCTTGCGAGGAGGCCGCCTGGAGAGCGGCATTTCGGGTGCGCAGCGCCTTGTTCTGCTCCCGGAGCCTCTTCGCGCGCTGCTTAGCCCTGCTGCAGGTCTGCTGGAGCCGACGGCGGAGCACCTTCTCGGCAGCACTACTTCACTTCAGCGCGGCCTCGTTTCGTGCGAGCTCTTGTGCCAAGTCGTGGATCATCTCCAGAGGTGTTTGGACGACGCACAGTGCTTCAGGATTCAGGTAGGATGGGATCCCGGACCTTACAGGGAGAAAATACCAGAACGTGAATACAGGATAGGATAACGGTGCGTTGCAAGTAACAAGCTCCTACCAATGACACCGACGGACAGCATAGTACACGTCCGATTCGGAGCCATAAGCTGGCGCAATTAGTGCATCATGTGCTGTGTAAGGACGGGTGAAAATCAAACTGGTTATAAGAAACGGTGTTTTCAAGAGGAATATTGGAAAAGTAGCGAGGGTTAAAAAGCAAATTCGCGCAGCGAATACTTATGGACAACATGCAATTACAAAACAATAAACATGCATGACGCACTACCTTTAGGCCATCGATGAGTGCACCTGCTCAGTCCCTTTTAAGTTTACATGCTACTTTCCATGCAACATGCCCATACCTCCTAACATAAAGCATGACTATTTACGAATTTATCCAAAATACAATGTTACATTCAAATAATTGAGTACCTGCTCAAGTTAAAGGCGATTTCTTCGCAATCGACCTGCGCGGCGTCACCAGCTCCTCATCCTCCTCCCCCGGCGGCCTGCGCGGCGTCATCGGCTCCTTCTCCTCCGGCGGCCTGCGCGGCGTCATCGGCTCCTTCTCTGCCCTCATGCTGGAGCACAGAGTGCCCGCCGGGACGCGGACCTCGCGCTCCTCACCATTCGGCAGGCAGATCAGGGCTCCGCCCCTCGCCGCGCGCCACCCCGGCATCCGCTGAGCCGTCCGTCCAGATCCATGTCGTACCGGGCGGGAGGGCGGCCAGGCACTTCTCTGCCGCCGCCCTGCGCACCTGGTCTAGGGCGCCCCACCTTCCGCAGTCCTCTACTTCAAGACCGAAGGATATGTCGGTCGTCTGTGGCCGGTTTGCGGCGGCCCCGATACAGGTCAGCGCCGCCACCCGAACCGCGGCGTCCTCCGACGTGTCCAGACCGGCCAGGTGCTCCGCCAGTGGTGCCGCCTCCGCCTCGCCCACCAGCCAGGGACAGGTGAGCACGGAGAGCGCGGCCGTCCGCACAGGCCGTTCCCCGCCGGCCAGCTCGGCAGCCAGCCGCGGCCGCAGCGGCTCCACAGCCGGCGACTCGTCCGCGCCGCCAACCGCCAGCCGCCAGCAGCCGGCCCAGCGCGCTCAGCGTCTCCCGCCGCTCGGCGGCCGAGTCTCCACCGGCCTCCAGCTGGCCCAGCAGCGCCGGCACCACCTCACCCAGTCCCCCGCCGCCGGCGCAGAGCGCCACCAGCAGCGGAGCCGGCCATTAGCCGGTTGTTGTTGTTGTCTCCTCTGGTCAGCCCTATGGCCGACCGTAGCCCGAAGGCTCTCGGTGATCCAGGTAGCCCCGGGCCAAGGCCGCCACGGCCCTGCTGTCTCGCAGCTGCTTCGGGTCTGGATGGATAGTCCCGAAAATACGGAGACGAGCGCCCGCCAGGCAGGGGCACCTCAGCAGGACGTGCTCCGGCGTGTCAGGCTCCTCCCTACACACCTGACAGAGCGCCACCGGGCACGCGAGATCGCTGCACTGCTGGCAGCCCCGGGTCGGTTGACGGCCGATTCGGTGCAGATAACTCTGCGAGCGGGTCCAGTGACCCGCTCGCAGAGTTATCGCGGGCGCGGGTCCAGTATCGCGGGTCAAGTGACCCGCTCGCAGCTGCTGCACATTGACGGCGTCGTCTCGCTCGCCGGAGAGGACCGGTTTCGGGAGCCGGCCTCCCATGATCCGCTTGAAGAGGCATTCAGGCCAGCGACGTCGCCAGGCCAGAGAGGCGGCGCGGCCGACTGCCTTGTTGAGGCTGCGGACGTCCATAGGAACATCTTCCTGCGGAAGGCTGAAGGCCCCCTAGGCCAGCTCGTCCGCTCTTTCATTTCCGGGTAGTACAGCGTGCCGAGACCCATTGTAGGAGCACCCGACTACCCCCGCCGGGGTTGCCAGGAGCAGGCGCCAGATCGTCGCCCCCAGCGCGGTCGTCTGTCCTCCGGTGCCGCTCGCGAGTGTGGCGAGCGCAGTCTGGGAGTCAGTGCTACGCCCATTTCAACGACTGTTTTGTGAAGTGCTCCATGAAACGAATTTCACAACAGCCCATTGAATTATCCTCGCTTAATAAAGCATAAGGAACGTAAGGTGATAATGACTTGCGTTTACAGCAATATCAACTGTCAATGCAAATTTGTCACACAAGCAGTGAAGGTTCTAAAGCTAAAATCTAAACACATTATTTAATGAACCTGTCGGGATGGCAATTGCCTGAATGCCCACAGGCAAGCGGAAGCACATATACACCGATAAGTCTTACCACACAGAAGCATGTGTTAATTACAGTCGCCTATATCAATAATATGAAAACTGTGATGTGTTCCTTACCGCGGAGATGACGCCCAGCGTGAAGTCCCAGACACTGAGCTGGGAGCACCAGGATTTCTCTTAGGAGTAGGACGGCTGGGAAACAAGGCAATGGACACGAGGATATAATACATATAGGATTCTGACAAGGACTTTAACATTGCAGAAAAGTTATAACCAAAGCAGTCAAAACAATTATCGGTACTGATTTATTAATGCAAATAAAGTACTTATTTATATTTCCAAACACAGAGGATAAACCAGTCGACAGGGACAGCTGTTATGTATCGAACCAAAACCAAACAAATACACAGCTGCAAGGTGCATAGAACAGGACAAAATGCTACATTTTACCGCACAATTTCCATGTGCCTGTACATCAAGGATATCCCTCATCCATCATCAAGGACGATGCAATAGGTTTCACTAAGCCTTGTTTAATATTCCTTAAAGGGAGATAATCACCTTTTTATTTTGTTAGCAACAATTTATTTGGCTCCCGTTATGGTATTAAAATGATGTGATCTAAATTTAAGAATTAAATAAAAAATATTCCCTAACTCAAAGTTGGAAGTTTGGGACAATTAATGATCGGTATTTTCACTGCACTATTGGAAAGCGCAACATTTGCATAAATCTGTTCAACGTTGTTGAATGGGCACTTATAAACAAATCGCCGACACTAAATAGGTCGCCCTCGGCCTCACCGCCACTGTTAAACTGACGATTTCAATGCACTTTTGTCAAATGATTGTTGATTGTTCATAAAAGTTTGGCACATATTCGCAAAAGATAGAGTGTAGGAAACATATTGCATACCTTCAAGATAAATGACAAGGCGTAGGGAGGCTAATATCTGAATTAGTTACCGAGTACTTGCTGATTATAAGCGTGGAACGCTTATCAACTATGACTTGAAATATATATCGGTAGGAATTTTTATATGCAAAATGTAATGAATTTACAATATATTTTGGTTTCGTCTATCGATTTCAGGTGCTAACTCCATTTGTGTGGAAAAAGGTGAGTATCTCCCTTTAATTGACTAGTGCCACAGTTTCTGCTGAAAGAGTTCACGATTCTGTTTTATCAACAATCTTGATCGAAATATGGTAGTTTGAATTGATTTGGAAGTTTCAAGCGCACAACTCTATTATAAATTCAACTGAATTCAAAACAACTGAAACTTCGTAAAGAAACGCATTGTAACACATTTGCAAGCTGTGTGACTGTCCCTCAATCTGTATATGCTCCACTCACCAGCGAGATCGAATCGGAGTACAGACAGGCGTCAGATCAGCGTCAGGCTCCGGGTCAGCGGCAGGCGCCAGGTCAGCGGCAGGCGCCAAGTCAGCGTCAGGCTCCGGGTCGGCGGCAGGCTCCATGTCAGCGGCAGACTCCGGGTCAGCGGCAGGCGCCAGGTCAGCGTCAGGCTCCAAGTCAGCGGCAGGCTCCGGGTCAGCGGCAGGCTCCGGGTCGGCGGCAGGCTCCGGGTCACCGGCAGGCACCAGGTCAGCGTCAGGCTCCGGGTCGGCGGCAGGCTCTGGGTCGGCGGCAGACTCCGGGTCAGCGGCAGACTCCGGGTCAGCGGCAGACTCCGGGTCAGCGGCAGGCTCCGGGTCAGCGGCAGGCTCCGGGTCAGCGGCAGACTCCGGGTCAGCGGCAGGCGCCAGGTCAGCGGCAGGCTCCGGGTCAGCGGCAGACTCCGGGTCAGCGGCAGGCTCCGGGTCAGCGGCAGACTCCGGGTCAGCGGCAGACTCCGGGTCAGCGGCAGACTCCGGGTCAGCGGCAGGCTCCGGGTCAGCGGCAGACTCCGGGTCAGCGGCAGGCTCCGGGTCAGCGGCAGGCGCCAGGTCAGCGGCAGGCTCCGGGTCAGCGGCAGACTCCGGGTCAGCGGCAGGCTCCGGGTCAGCGGCAGACTCCGGGTCAGCGGCAGACTCCGGGTCAGCGGCAGACTCCGGGTCAGCGGCAGACTCCGGGTCAGCGGCAGGCTCCGGGTCAGCGGCAGGCTCCGGGTCAGCGGCAGGCGCCAGGTCAGCGGTAGGCTCCGGGTCAGCGGCAGGCGCCAGGTCAGCGGCAGGCTCCGGGTCAGCGGCAGGCTCCGGGTCAGCGGCAGGCTCCGGGTCAGTGGCAGACTCCGGGTCAGCGGCAGACTCCGGGTCAGCGGCAGGCTCCGGGTCAGCGGCAGGCTCCGGGTCAGCGGCAGGCTCCGGGTCAGCGGCAGACTCCGGGTCAGCGGCAGACTCCGGGTCAGCGGCAGACTCCGGGTCAGCGGCAGACTCCGGGTCAGCGGCAGACTCCGGGTCAGCGGCAGGCACCAGGTCAGCGTCAGGCTCCGGATCGGCGTCAGGCTCCGGGTCGGCGGCAGACTCCGGGTCCGCCCCCAGGCCCGGGTTGGCGGCATGCACCAGGTTCGGGTCGGTGGTAGACGCTCTGTGGACAACATATCCCGACTGATCCTCCGGGTTCGCAACGGGCAACAGCTGGGCCGGCTCAGACGGATGAGGGATGGGGTTTCTGGAGGGCTGGTGAAAATAGGACATGTTTCAGCAGCAGTTTGATCACACTGAACACATGATACTGATGGAGGGTTTAGCGACGAAGGAGGCTTAACCATCGCCCTGGTGGGTTGGGGGGGGGGGGGCACTTGCCCCCCTAAGGTTTTTCGGGAATAGCGGGAACACGGCGGCGCGCCGCCAATTTGGCACAGCTATTTGGACATCAGTTACCCACATTGTGCGAAAATTTTGACCAAGTCATCTCAAGCCATGTCACCAGGTCACGCCAAGTGACCTCACCTCCAAAAATGTTTGTGGTCGTGCCAAAACCAGTGTTTGTCAGAGAAATTTGAAACTTACAGGATTTCATAAATTCATAAGTATCTACAATTAGTATATCTCTGATTTGCTATATCGGTGACCTAAGGTCAGGTCAGTTTCGTGACCTCCACATTATAAGTAAATGGGAAAATATACGAATGCTTCCTATTCAGAAAATTTGCATTAGATCAGGTCAATATTTCAAAATCTTGTTATTTTAGCTCATTCATGATGAACCAGGTGTAATTGTTGCTCAGTGACCTCTGCAAGGTCGGCTGGGGTCATCTGAGGTCACCATCACTTTTTTGTCATTAACTCTTGATATATTAAAAATAGAGACGTGCGAATGGCAAGTGCGAGTGTTTGTCTCGTCAAGATACATCGCGCCACATGCATCATAACCTACCTGGGTCGCCAAATGACCTTGACCCAGGCAAGTAACCAGGATTTCGTCCAGCGGGGTGCGGCGCCTCGAAAGGACCCCCTTCCCGAGCGCTGAAAGGGCCCCTTCCCAAGTGTTGAAAAGTCCAAACAAAACGGATGAAAAAGCATGTTACAAGGATGGAAAATGCAGTATGGCAGGTATGGCATGGGTCATACAAACTTTTAGGACCTGGAGTTAGCAAACTGCCATATCAACTTTGGAACCAGCGACACCAATTTGGAATCAGCTATACCAACTTAGAATATTTCTTTTCAAGCTCAAGACCCTCTGACCTGCACAGGGGCCCCTCTGACCTGCACAGGGGCCCCTCTGACCTGCACAGGGACCCCTCTGACCTGCACAGGGGCCCCTCTGACTTACACAGGGGCCCCTGACCTGCACAGGGGGCCGCTCTGGCCTGCACAGGGGCCCCTCTGACCTGCACAGGGCCCCTCTGACCTGCATAGGGGCCCCTCCAACATGCTCAGGGGCCCTTATGGCCGGGCAAGGGCCTGTGCTGGCTGCTTTGTCGCCCTGCCGACATGCTCAGGGGCCTTTCGACCTGCCCAGGGGCCCCTCTGTGCTGGCTAGGGGCCCATTCGAGGTGTTCAGGGGCCCTCGAACTCACTCAGGGGCCCTTTCGGTCTGGCCAGGGCCCCTGACATGCACAGGGATCTTTTGAATGTTGAAGGGGCCCTCTGGTCTTTCAGAGAGGGTCCTGGTTGCCCTAAAGAGCCTCTGAAGTGCTATAAACTCTCTAAAGACCACACTTCGGTGGTAAAGAGCCGATCATACCCGGCCACTGTGGCGCAGGTTAACTTTGGAAATGTGACTGTAGTGACATGGTGAGTATTTGTAAGGCAGGTCAACAGCAAAGGAGTAAAGTAGAATATTGCCTGAAAAACACAGCAGTGAAAACACCACACAAAAAAGGCATCAGGTATTACATGCTAATATCAGATCAATAAATGACATGCATGAGCCATTCCAAGTATGTCAACATATTTTGTTTTACAAAACGCTGGAATACACTCTGTGACATGTTTGCAGCAGTGGGCACTGGGCACAGTATACCTCCCACCCCAACTTCGAGTCAAAGAAACACCAAATCACAGTCACTGAAGCAGGTGTGGAGGGAGTTGTAAGAGGACCTGACCATCAAAACCTGTGACAGCCTCAAGCCCTATGTGAAGGAAGTCATTAGTTATCACTGATACTTGCTTTCATTTCAATATAATGCTTTGGAAGTTGTACAAAAACAGTTCATGCAGACATTACATGAAACAAAGTGGCTCATAACTGTTTGTACACCTCAAAGATAGGGAAGGTAATGTATGTTGGGTAAATTAAGGTAAAATATTAAGTATCACTTACTGATTGATGATGCCATGGACTCGGACGTCACAGCCGATGTTTGAGGTGTTGGAGCAGAGCTTGCCTCCAGGTTGCCCTGCAGTAGAGAACAAATGAAGGAAGTTAATATTGTAAGACAATTTGCAGAAAGCAAAGGAACAGCCACCCACCAAAAGTTTTTTAAAGTGGCAACTGGCAAGGGACATATGCATTCCAGATATTTTTGGCAATCACACTGCACAATGCTGTGCTACATTTGCAAGTCTGAGGTTAAAATGTGTCCAGGGTTACAGCAGTCTATGTTAAACAAATGATTTACAGTGCATACATAACTTTACCCTACATTGACATGGCGTAAACTACTGTAACTCTGAACAAGTCCTATTGATATACTTTTCATATTATTGGCAATGTAGTGTGCCAGATGACTTGACCTTTGATATATGTCCTTGGTGCCAGTCAGGCATGGATCCAGAATTCTTCCCAGGACTCAGGAGGGGGCGCAGTAATGGCTAATGGGTGCATGTGTATGGCCGGTCAAATTGTGTGGGGTGTGGGCACAAGCATCTTTTGTTGTTACTTCCAATTATCCAGTCTTTTTGGTAACACATAGTGTAATAGTGATAATGAAGCATGTTGCACAAATTTGTATGAATATTTGACAGCTTTCCGTTGAATTCAGCAGCCTTCAGGGGAGGGTGCACGCCCCAGTGCCACCCACCCTAAATCTGTGCCTGCCAGTGTTGTCTACATCATGAATAGCATGAAAAGACTGTAATTAGAACATGTTCAGAGTTACTGTAGTATACCCTAATTGGAATGCACTAACACCTCCTTTCCAGTAATAGTTCAGTAATTCATCTCCCAGTGTTGTGTTTGGTGACGTCATAGCTTTGGTATTACTGGAACACTTTTCGGTAACAGTGAGGCTGGCGTCACCGTCCGGGGCTGGCGTCACCCTCGCAGCCGGGCAATCAAATCAAGGTTCAGGTTACTATCACCGTTGTTGGTCTGGAGTCATGGGGAAGCTTAATGACGTCACCAGATACGAGTGAATCTTAGGCCGCCCCGATTTAATAGCTACGAGCGGTAGGCTGAACTGATCAGAATTAATTAAACTGAACTAATCTAACCTAACCCCACCATTAGATCTGATCGGGTCGGCCTACAGCTCGTAGCCATTAAGTCTGATTGGGTCGGCCTACAGCTTGTAGTCATTAAGTCCGATCGGGTCGGCCTACAGCTCGTAGCCATTAAGTCAGATCGCGACGAAACCTACTGCTCGTAGCCATTAAGTCTGATCAGGTCTGCCTAAGATTCGCTTGTAGCCAGAATCTGGTGACGTCATTAAGCTTCCCCATGACTCCAGACCAACAACGGTGATAGTAACCTGAACCTTGATTTGATTGCCCTGCCTCGAGGGTGACGCCAGCCACACCGTTACCCACTTTTCTGTCTATCGTAAAAAATACTCTTCTTCTATTAGGGACCTCAAAAACACCATTAACTGGACTATTATTGAACAAATTACTGAACTATTACCTCCTTTCCTTTATGTAATCCATGCCTTTACCATCACAATAGAACACTGCAGGTACACACCAACATGGAAATTATTCATTACCTACCTTGCCTTGAGACCTGGCATATTCAATGCACGCCCTGCAGACGTGGGTCCCAGATCTACCGACAGGAATGTTCAGCAGCTTACTAATCCACCTCGGAACGGTCTTGCTTTTTAGCGAAACGAACAAACACTTGCTTGCAGCGCCAGCTGCGCTGAAACGATCATGCTCAGGGCACGCACAGCGTTTGGGATATCTCATTTTATCTATCACGACTTATCTATTTAACTATCACGTCTATCACGACGATCGAAAACTCGAACGCGAACCGATAGATACAGCACGAGCCTGGTCACTGATCAGTGATTACTGAAAATATGGCGGGTAAGCAGATGGGAGAAGGGTAATAGAACAACGCAGTCACAGTGGGAGCGCAGTCACCAGCGGTGTTTGCTGAGAAGTGTGATTTGGAGCAGTAACCAATCAGCAACGACAATTCCCGTCGCTGATTGGTCAACTCTCACGAATCCGGTGTGCGCAGTACTCAAGAAACACGTCATTGTTTGCCAATACAGTAAACTTTGAAATGTGATATCTTAAAAGTCAAATTTTGAAGCGCGCAACAAAATTTTCCAATTTTGTTTTGTCTCAAAATAAAACTCTTTAAATTTACTACTTAATGCTTTAAATAGACGACCCGACTAATTATGGTTCTTCAAAACTCAGAGATGCAGCCCAGTATTTGCACACGACAGCCTTAGGCTTTCGAGCAAATTGAACCATGTTTCGACAAAATTTATGGGAAAACATTTTTATCATTAAAAAGCTCTTGAAATTTTGATCAAGATGTGAAGTTATCTCTACCCGACTGTTTCCAGTTTTTGAAAAAAACATGGGTTGCTGTTCAAAGAGAGTGTGCTATTGTGGTGTGTTGTACATTGGAGAACGGATTGTGAATATTTTCCAAATTCAATTTCAGCGACTAATAGGTGTTTTTCAGTCGTCAGTTTCTTGTGATTTCAGATATGCATTCAAAGTTGATCTCAAACCTTCGGATTTTCTACAACGCTGTCATTTGGAAGAGCCCACACCCTTGCCCCACCCTGCATTTTTATTTTGCTAATTAGACAGTTAAATTATAATTGCTTTCTTTTTTGTATATAGGTCTTACATATGAACGTAAATATAAATTAACTCAAATATCCATAGTCTAAATACCTTTTTAGTCTAAACAAAACAGCTGCAAAAAGTGATCACCATAGGGTCTGTATTGAAGGCCGGCACTCGGCGCTACCTAGTATTCTATTTACCGTGCTCCGACCTATTCATCTGGCTCTCTGTTGGATGTCATCATCTCAAACCGTGACATTGTTCGCAGTGGTACCCGTTTTTGCCATTTTAGTCCTCATTATTTTACTCGTGCATTGCTGTCTTTACCTCGTCCGCGTTTTAGGCCGCGTGTCATAGAGTGCCGGTCTTTTAAGCGTTTTAACTTACATTGTTTTGAAACTGAGCTGCTCGCCACTGACTGGTCTGACGTGTACTCGTCCCCGACTGTTACCGATGCTTGGGCGGCATTCCTTGCCAACTTTACTCCAACTATGCGGTGTTATGCGCCTATCAAATCCATTACCCTAAGAAATCCCACGGCTCCTCCTATATCCGACGAGACCAAGCTCCTTCTCCTGCGTCGCTCTGTGGCCTTGAGAGTGCATGGTCATGGCTCAGTAGAATATCGTTCCGCTAACCGTCTGGCACGTTCGGCCTTTCGTGCAGAAAAGAAACTGCACATTAGCAAACAAACTAAAGAGCAGGGACGAGCGAGCGTCTGGAAGTGTGCCAAAAACATAGTGGGGAGTAAGAGGCCTAGCGCACAGGTGCTGCCATCTGCTTCCGCCGATACCCTGAACGACTTTTTTGTCGAAGTGGGGCCCAGGGTGGCGGCGGAACTGGCAAGCTACGGCCCGGCTCCCTCACTCCCCACTCGCTTACCGAGAGTGGGGACGTGTGCCTTCTCACCTCACCCCATCAGTCTTAAATCGCTGCATAATATCATGTTCAGTATGCGAAATTATTCTGCACGCGGCGATGATGGAATTTGCATTCGCGTCTTGAAACTTGCATTTAATACTATTGGCCATGTACTGCTCCATATCATTAACCTTTGCATCACCACCTCCGACATCCCCGTCCTCTGGAAACACTCAATCGTCCACCCGATTTACAAGTCGGGCGATCCCTCTGACCCCTCAAACTTCCGTCCCATTTCTATACTTCCGGTTATTTCCAAAATAGTTGAGCGGGCGGTCCAACGTCAGCTCTACTACTACCTATCCGCTAACCACCTATTCTCACCCACCCAGCACGGGTTTCGCCCGCGGCATTCCACTGAGACGGCTCTCACCTGCATTTCTGATGAAATATTTTTGGCTTTTGACACTGGCAAAATTTCACTTCTTTGTCTCATAGATTTAAGTAAATGTTTTGATGTCATTGACCACGACAAACTTCTCTTCAAGCTCCAGACTCTCGGCATTAATACTACTTGGTTTCAAAACTATTTAAATGGTCATACCCAGAGTGTTAGCTATACCGGCTCAGACGGAAAATTCCAAATTTCTTGCCCTCGAGCTATCAATCAGGGAGTATTCCAAGGTTCGTCCCTCGGCCCTATCCTCTTTTGCGCTTTTGCCAATGACCTGAGTCTCCATGTAGCCGATGCATTCGTAGTGCAGTACGCTGACGACACTCAGGTCTTAGTCTCAGAACCCAAATCTTGCCTGCCAGCGCTTATCGCTCGCATGGAATCTGCTCTATCTTCTCTTGGCGGCTATTTTCACAGCAACGGCCTCAAAGTTAACGTAACCAAGTTCGAGCTTCTCACACTCGGAACCCGACAAAATTTGCGCTCACTTCCGTCCTTTACGGTTAACTTCCGCGGTACTTCCCTGACCCCCACTACTCAAGTAAAAAAAACTTGGAGTTATCTTTGATCAGCATCTCTCGTGGGACCCTCATGTGACTGCCGTCTCACGCAAATGCTGCGGCATCCTGACTGGCCTGTCCCACCTCAGACACTACCTTCCACCCGAAACCCTCCCGGAAATCGTCAACGCCCTCGTGATCTCCCACATCCGATACTGTCTGGTTGTTTACGGCAACGGCTCCGCCAAAAATCACCTTCGCATCGAGAAGGTTATTAACTTTGCGGCTCTAGTCATCTCGTGAAAACGTAAATATGACCACGTATCGGGTGTGCGTGATTCACTTCGGTGGCTTGACGCTCCTAGTCTCTCCCACTATCAAACCCTGTGCCTGCTCCAGAAAATCCGTAGTACCGGCCAGCCGGAATCACTCGCAGACCTGTTTACTGCCAATCGTGAACGGCCCGATCGCGGTAGGTGTACTAGGCAGGACGATCAGCTGTTTGTGCCTGGGGCGCGTACTGAGGCCGGGAAAAGGAGATTCGGGTATCGAGCCGCCCACATGATGAACTCACTGCCTCCGGATTTCCCTACGATGTCGGTGGGACGGTTTAGGAGGGCGCTCAAGGTCGAGCTGCTCACATCGAACCATGTTACCTGATCTGACTGTGATGAGTGTCGTACGCTGTGCTGTGTGTCATGTGTCATGTCTAGATTAGTTCATTTTAAAAGAGTGATTTATTTTTATCCGTTTGTTCGCCCTATTTACAACTGACTGAAAACCGTAATAGCCACTGTTTTTGTGGATGGTTTGCTTTTGGTACAATACAATACAATACCCTGGTGTCTGGCTATCTCCGTAACGTGTCCACCCTGTCCCATGGCGTCACTTTCCAGTTCGATTTCCACCAATGGGGTGGCCGAATCGGGAGAAGCGTATTTCTTTTCGTAGACCGTCTCGTGGCACTTCTCGGTCTACCAAAAGAATTAGGCCTTCGACCGGCGCGGCCGCCATGTTTTTTACGGTGGCGCATTCGTCACTCAACGATCTTCAACATAATTGTAGGTGAAACAAGTGTAATCCAGATGTGAAAATACTTTCACCTGATAGATACAACTACAAAGTATCCTCAAGTCACATTACTTCATCAGCAACCAGGTGAAATAATACAAAATTCGCACTTCAACCAAAAACAGCATCCAGCGACAGTTCCCGTGGCCAAAATCCAAACATTGCCTTATATGGGCATGGGCCTCGCTCGGTTGCATGCCTTGCTTTAACATCGTCTAGCGGCTCACCCTTGCTATTTAGGAGAAAATGTCCCAAAAGCGAGCTGTAGAGAACGTTTCAATCTATCATTTAGTGCTTAATTGATTCCTCTGGTACCTAAGGTCACGTGCCCATGACATCACGCATTTCGCTGCCTACCCCGGACGGGTCTACCTAGTCTCTATGCCCTATGGCCTTGACATTGGTAAAAAGTGTGACAACCGCGAGCAACTTCCAGCATCTTGGCTGTGTTTATCGGATCTGCTCATAAACTATATTTGGCTATCAGCTAGTATTGACCAATCAGTCTTGAGCAAGCTCGATGGTGATTGGTCAGGTAGTGATTGGTCGGAGGTGGTGATTGGTCGCCTAGATGACGTGAAGGCGGGGGAGAATCATTTGTTTACATTTCAACGGGTTCGCCATATTGGTTCAAGGCCATAGAGACTAGGTAGACCCGTCCGGGGTAGGCAGCGAAATGCGTGATGTCACGGGCACGTGACGTCACACGCTCCCTATTCAAATAGTGTTAAATCGGCCTACTTTCGCGTCCTACCATTTGCATAACTTAGGTGCCAGAGGGATCAATTGAGCACTAAATGATAGATTGAAATGTCCTCTACAGCTCGCTTTTGGGACATTTTCTCCTACATTGGAAGGGTGAGCCGCTAGACGATGTCAAAGCAAGGCATGCAACCGAGCGAGGCCCATGCCCATATAAGGCAATGTTTGGCTTTTGGCCACGGAGAACTGTCGCTGGATGCTGTTTTTGGTTGAAGTGCGAATTTTGTATTATTATCCTGGTTGTTGATGAAGTAAGGTCACTTGAGGATACTTTGTAGTAGTATCTATCAGGTGAAAGTATTTTTACATCTGGATTACACTTGTTTCACCTACAATTATGTTGAAGATAGTTGAGTGACGAATGCGCCACCGTAAATAAACATGGCGGCCGCGCCGGTCAAAGGCGTAATTATTTTGGTAGACCGAGAAGTGCCACGAGACGGTCTACGAAAGGAAATACGCTTCTCCCGATTCGGCCCCATTGGTGGAAATCGAGCTGGAAAGTGACGCCATGGGACAGGGGGGACACGTTACGGAGATAGCCATGACACCCCCCTGATATTGGTTCGCTGGCAATATACGGGCGTGTGTGCGTATGCATTTTATGCATTTACTTAGTTTTATGAAGCGTAAGACAATATTTAAAGGTGTATATGAAAGTTGAAATAATAATTGTATCGGTAGACATAGCAGTATTTTCCCAGAATACTTCATAAGCTTAAAATTTACGCCTAAATATGTGTGTTCTTTGCTGAGGAGTGAGGACATGCGGAAATTGTCGACATAAGAGGCTGTAGGAGTATGTTAGCTATATTTTGGCATTTTTCAAGGACGTAAACCCATAGATTGTGTCACATTATATAAACAGATTAGAAAATCCATACCAATGTGACTGATATCGGTATTACTTAGGTTTTGAGACACCATTCTGAGTAGTACCAGTGGCGGCGGATCGTATTTTCGGATGGAGGGGCAAGGAAACCCAGGGGGGGGGGGGGGGGGGGGGGGGGGTCTCGGCAAAAAGGCCCCCCCCCTAAAACAAAAAAAATGACGCGAAATGGTATCTCCTCGGATTTAGGCTACTATATTTTGCAGGGCCTCTAAATGGTCGCAAAAACAACTAATGTTACTGGTCCTGTGCTGTGGACCTGTGGCTTGCACTAATGAACACAAATTGCCAAGTGTCTATAGTAATGACTATACAATCAATGGTAATAATGTGACTTATGAGTTACAGGACATGATGCCTTTTTGCGCCGTCGGGGGTGCAGCAACGACTGACATGCCAAAAAAGTTGATTAAAGGGAAATAATGACCCTTTTCCACAAAAATGGAGTTAGCACTTGAAATCGCCGGACGAGACCAAAATATATGGTAAATTCGTCACATTTTGCATGAAAACTTTCCTACCGAAAGATATTTCAAGTTAAAGTTGATAAGCGTTCCACACTTTTAACGACCGGTACTTGCAAGTACTTTCGGTCCTCATCAAACTGCGGGCTTTTCCCGTATTGCTTTTTACGCAATGGTGTGGAAAATATATTGAGCGTTCTGCTTGTTGTGATTATATGCCCGGCGATCTTCTAAAACAAACAGCGATTGGAAAAAGTGGCAATAAAATCGGAAGCTCATCGATGCACACCAACGGCGGCATAGTTAGTGGTTGCGACCCTCAATTTGTGAAAATCGATTCATTTGTTTTCAACATTAGGAGTATTATATAATTTGTCTGTGGCTGATAATATACTATGCTGTATATTATCATGACAAGTAATAATTTTTCCCCAAAAACCTAACAAACAATAACACAAAACTGGAAATTAAATCGGAAGCTCATCGATGCACATCGACGGCAACCTATTTAGCGTCGGCGATTTGTTTACAAAGTCATTGTCATGCTTCTCGGCGCACTTAACCATTGTGGCGAGTTGTTCCTGATTAGTATACCCAAGTCCCGTAGCAGGCTTTGTTAATGACGTCACTGGTGCCATTCTTGTGTAGCATTGCAAAATATATCTGATTTTGAGTTGAAAGCTAATTAAAGACTTATTCAAATTATTGTTTTTAAGTTTGAATTTTCTTGTTAATCATTATTAAAGGTATTTTATCACTGTATTTCATAGTAGTTCCCACTTCAGAAACTTGTGACTTAATAATATTGTATCCAATATGCATTTCCCTCTTTGACGTCACGTTAGCAGATTAGGTTGGTTCCGTGGTTCACTCTCTCAAAACGCACTGTCGGCACACAAACACTCCGCTCAAGCTCACTGGTGGTTCTGTATTTTCAACCTCCAAAAAACCTCCGTCTCAAACTCGGTCTCTGCGCAGCGTGTCGAGCGGTCATTGGTCGAGCGGGTTACAAGGTCACAAGCCTGAGGGCGACTCATCACTGGCGGGCGGCGAAGTGCGGTTTGAGTTCGGGTCGCCGGCGGGAGATGTCGCTAGTGTTGTAAGCGCCAGCTGGCTGCAGACATTGTCCTACTGGCCGGGCGGGTGAGCGGGGGGCGCTGCTCCGCGACAGGTAATATTACACGCCCGACGGTGGCATCGACATTCGACATACTCCCCACTCGAAATCCGGGAGGATTTCGAAACAAAAGCGGACAAAAGCGGAAAAAAGCGGACAGTACACAACACAACACAGCACGGCACGGCACGACGCCAAACGCCTGCGGGGCACCACCGCCACCTCACTCGGCTGTTTTTTGTTTTGTTTTTTCCCGGACCGGCCTATAGCCATTTTCCGGGTGGGGAGTGACATCTGGCAATTTGCCAGGAAAAGAGTTACGTTAACCGGTTTATGTGAACCCGGGCAAGCTAGGGAGAAGGGTAGCTATTTTTACGTTAGTTAATTACGTTAACCGGTTTATGTGAAACCGGAGAGTTTATTGTTCAAAGTAAATATAATATCTGATATTATTAAGTATTTCGTTCAAGGTCAAATATAATATCTAGCATTACGTTAAGTATTTCGTTCAAAGTCAAAAATAAGTAAAACACGACACACATGCATACATATTTTATTACATACACTTGAACAGTGTCAGTGTTGATGGAGCCGTGGGGGTGCCATCATTGCCACAACGGGAGACTGTTGCCAGTCTCCCTGACTCTGGCGCCTCGGCGAGACCTGGTTGTGGGGTGTATTTAGCTGGGAGAAAAGTCCTGAATAATAAAAACACAGCTTCTAAGGCAAAGGGGAAAAACCTGCGCAGAGGGCCAAAAATGCGCTAGGCCAAAAAAAAATGTTATATTTGATTAGCTAAACGTGTTTGGTAGAGATAATCTAAGAAGAGACCTATCAATTCAGGGTAATTATCACCTAACAGTGTTTGAAGATTTAATGTGATGCGATTTTGTTGTGTATAATTAATAATGTTCTGTCTTTTATCGTTGTGTACTGGGCAAGTAATTAGTAAGTGCTTAATTGTGTAGCGCGGATAACCTGGGCAATGTTGGCAATTTGGTGGCGGGAGATTCTCCATAATATAATAATTAGTAATTTTTGTATGACCGAGACGGAGGCGCGCCAATATCACCTCCTTTTCTCTACAATTCTGGTGACTAGATATAAAATGTTGGACTTTTGGCTTGATTGGATGAAGATGAAAATGCGGAGCAGCGTCCCACTCGCGCTGTCGCAATATGTTAAGTTGTAAATTTATATAATTTAAAACGTCTGTTACTGGACTTGGTAATTGATTTTCTGAAGGTAATTCTAGGCTCAATTTCGCTAGTCTGTCGGCTTCCTCATTTCCCGGGATACCGGCGTGTCCTGGGATCCAGAGGAATTTAATACTGTTGTTTTTTACTGTTTAAATACTTGATTAGCTGTCTGATTTTAAATACTATCGGGTTTCTACAGTCACTAATCGAGGAAATGGCCGAGAGCGAGGCGGACGAGTCTGTGCAAATGACTACTTCCTTAAGTTTTTCTTCTCTGACATATATTAATGCTAATAAAATGGATGACAGTTCCGCTGTGTATACGCTATTTATGTCCGGAAGTCTAAAGTTGTTGCTAGCTGTGTTTGTGAAGTATGCACCACCAGTTCGGCCGTCGCTTCGAGAGCCGTCTGTGTATATGTATGTAGTGTATCAGACATGATAGTTTTATTCGCAATCAATGACAACATTCAGAGCAAGTTCCTAAACAAACAGACGTTTCGACATACATTTTCGTCTTCGTCAGTGTAAATTATCAATATTTCAATTATAAAGACATTAGACACAAAGACATTAATACAAAGTCAAGCAAGCACAATCAGCTTCAGGCAAACTAAGAGAAACATTACTTGCGTATTGGGCGACAGGGCGACAGAACATTGTCGCCCTGTCGCTGTGTATTGTGGTTCAGTTTTAGGAGATGTTAAAATGGAAGGGACGTGTCAAAACTAGGAACGTGTTATACCTAGAATTTGTAGATCAATACGCAAGTAATGTTTCTCTTAGTTTGCCTGAAGCTGATTGTGTTTGCTTGACTTTGTATTAATGTCTTTGTGTCTAATGTCTTTATAATTGAAATATTGATAATTTACACTGACGAAGACATCCTGTATGTCGAAACGTCTGTTTGTTTAGGAACTTGCTCTGAATGTTGTCATTGATTGCGAATAAAACTAACTGTATATGTATGTGCATGTGTTGTGTTGTGCTTTGTGTTCGTTGAAGAGTGTGTGTGTCTCTGCCGCGTGACTGTGTTTTTGTTGTGTGTGAAGAGGCGGTGTGTGTCTGGTGTTGTGTCGAGCCAGTGAGGTGTGAGTGGTGGCGTTGGCATTGTGTTGATGTGTGGAATGTTGAATAGTGCGAGTGTTTGTCTGATTCTGTGACTGATGAGTGGGTGTCGTTTTTGTAGTAGTGTTTGTCGTCTTGTGGGTGCGGGGTGATTTAAGATGTGGAATGTTGGGCGTGTGGGGTGTGAACTTGCCCTGGCGTAGAATCTAAGTAATGTGTATTTGCGTCGGCGGCAGAGTCTGGGAATGTTTGTGTCGATGTGTAAGTTTGTGGTGTTGGTGGTGCGGCAGGCTCCAGTCACGATGCGCAAGGCAGCGTTTTGGACAGTTTGCAATTTTTTAATTTATTTGGAACATATGTCATCAAATAAGAATGCGTTATAGTCCAGTACTGGGCGTATCAGGGAAGTATATAGTTGGAGGAGAGTGGCACGATCTGCGCCCCATTCTCGACCAGCCAATGACTTCATAATATTAATTCGTCGCGTACATCTCTGCACTAAATCATTGAAGTGTGGGATGAACGAGAGACGTGTGTCTAGCGTTATTCCCAGATACTTGAATGATTTGACGAAAGGGATAATTTGATTGTTATATTTTAATGGAATGTAGGGTTCCACATATGCGGGTTTCTTTGAAAAAATTAGAGATGCAGATTTCCTTGGAGAAATTTCCAGACCCCATTGGTCGCACCATACCTTTATATCAATGAGTACTAGTTGTAACATTTTGCTGGCTTGATCGACACTCGGGTGCGAGAACCACACCGCCAGGTCGTCAGCATACATTGCAAATTTGAGATCTTTGTCGATCTTGTTAATATTACTGAAAATGTCGTTAATCATAATTAAAAATAGGGTCGGGGAGAGGACCGATCCCTGTGGGACACCGTGGTCCTGATTTTGATTTGGAGAATATGTGTTGCCGCACCTTACATTAAAAGTTATATTTTCTAAAAAGTTTTGGATAAATTTGGCGAGTCGACCTCGAATTCCGGCCTTATGGACCTTTACTAGAAGTGCGGTTTTGTTGACTCTGTCAAACGCAGCTCTCAAATCAAGAAAGAGGGCAACTGTGACCTCTCTCCCTCGAAAGCCGCGCTGGACAGAGTCGATAAGACCAACTAAATTGTCCGCAGTGGAGCGACCAGGTGGAAAACCTCTTTGGTGTGGGGTAAGTAAATTATTTGATTCAATGTATGTCCTGATGCGTCCATAACCATGCGTTCGAATAGTTTACATGCACAACTAGTTAGAGAAATAGGGCGATAGCTAGCGGGAGAAGATTTAGGTTTGCGAAGTTTAAGTATAGGAATTAGCGTGCTATTATGCCAAGATTCAGGGAAAGTGCCATCAAACCACATGGTATTGAAGGCTGTTAGTAAGTTGGTGAGACCAGTCTCTGTCAAGTTTTTAAAGAAGGAGTAGTCAATTTGATCTGGCCCTACAGAAGTTTTACCACATTTACCAATAGCGTACGTTAACTCAACTCTGAGTTGGTAAAAAGAGAGTTGTAGATTTCTACGTTATTAGAGTCAAAGCTAATAGATTGAAATTGATCGTTAAGTTGGTTAGTAAAAGTTGGTGTACATTGTTGTGTTGATGATATGTTAGCGTAGTGTTGTGCAAATTGTGTTGCCACCTCTAGGGGAAGCGTGTAAGATGTGTTGTGTATTTGTAAGTGTGGGATTTTGTATGACGGTGGTCTTTTATTTGAAAACGATCTAATTAATGTCCAAATTTTTGAGAGGGAGGTAAATCGATTAAAGGTAGATGAGAATTCCTGCAAAGATTCTTTTTTTGCTTTGTCAATGATTGTTTTAGCCAAAGAGCGAGTTTTCCGTACTTCGTGTTCGTTTTCTGCAGTAATACAAGCTTGAAATTTCCGAAATGCTCTTTTCCGGAGGGTAACAGCTCTCTGGCATTCTGTGTTCCACCACGGGGCAGTACGCTGCCTCGGGTGGTGTTGTGTATGTGTGCGTGTGTGTGTAATGTGCTGATGTGCTGATGCGAGAATAGTGTTTAAGAATGCGTTAATGTCGGTCTGGGAGTCTGCGGGATGATTAATGTCAATGTGTTTTTGAAAGGAGGACCAGTCTGCTTTGCGAAGGTTCCATCTAGGCAAGGAGTACAATTTGTCTGTCCTGAAGGGACTTGTAGTTCTAAGTGAATTGGGAAATGATCGCTAAAAAGAGGGTCAGATTGTGCGTTAAATGTAAAAAGTGTCGCGATGCGTGGTGTGGCGAAGGCGAGAGCAATGGCGCTGTAAGTCACCTCGCCTCCTGAGTGGTGTATGTGTGTGGGTGATTGGTCGTTAAGGCCAAATTATGCCGGTCCAGTAGGTCCAGCATAATTTGGCCTTTGCGAGAGTTCCGGAGGCATCCCCACGCCCGACTATGCGCGTTGAAATCGCCCATAATCAGACATGGGGTGTTAATATTTGTAATAAGCTGGGAAAAAGAATCAATGTCTATGTCCTCAGTAGGACGGAAATAAATTGAGATAAGAGTTAGTTCTGAGTGATTTTAATATTAACGCCGACTGCGTCTAAGGTTGTTTGAAGGTCGATTTGGTGATGCAAAAGTTGGTTTGAAATAAGCAAAGCCGAGCCGCCTCGGCGCGGTGATGCATTTACGTTATTTGTATAAAGGCTATAACCGGGGATTTTAAAAGTATAGTTATTAAAGTCGGCGTCAATAAAATGGGTTTCCTGAACAGCGGCTACTAACGGATTATTATTTAAGACATAATGTTTGAATTGCCCCCAATGGGATATTAAAGATCTAACATTCCATTGGAGGACGAATTCTGAGTGGTTATTGTTCATTAGTAGCTGCTGTCCGGACCGCGCCCTGCGGTCGCTCGGGTGTGCCTAGGTCGGCGGGAGCGGGGGCGGCTCGACCGTGACCGGGGTGGCGGGGAGGGGTCGGGCTCTCCTCAGTGACCCGGGGAGGGGGGTGGGAGGAGGGGCGGGAGGGCGGGGAGTGGGAGCGGAAGCGCTGATGCTGTGAGTGGGAGCGGGCGGCCTTCAGAGAGGCGGTCCGCATGAGTGTTTCGTCGTCTGACGAGGAGGGTGGGGAGGGTTCCTCCGTGGAACGGGACTCCCGGCGGAGGGAGGGTGACCCGAAGGAGGGAGAGGGAGCCGGTGTGGACTCGGCTGGGGTTGGGCGGGTTGGGCGGGGCCACTCGGCTGCCTCCAACTGGAACAGCCTGCTGAGCGGACGGCGGGTGCTCCGGCCGCGCAGGCTGATGACGGCGGCCCGCACTCGGCCGTCCGGTCCGCGCAGCAGCTGCACCACGCGCGCCAGCGGACACCGACCGCGCGGCCCCTCGTTGTGGACGAGGACCACGTCACCCACGCTGAGTACACGGTCCGGTCGGCCTCTGGGTGAGCTGCTCCAACAGCGGAGAGCACGCTGATACTCAGTATTCCACCGCCTGATCAGGTGATCGCAGACTCGCTTCCGATGTCTCCACGCCCTGCTGACCGTGCATTCATGTAGAGTCGGGCACACAACACCATCGATAGTAGACTGACCCCGGCTCACCGAACAACAGGTGAGCCGGGGTCAGTAGGTCCTCACCATCACCCTGGGTGAGGGGACGTAGATTTACAAAAAAGGCGAGCTCGTACAGTGTAGCGGATAGTTCATCACACGTGAGATGACACAGGTGCAGGGTAATACGCAGAGCCGATTTGGTCACGCCCACCATGCTCTCCCAAAACCCTCCCCACCAGGGGGCAGCCTCCGGGATAAACTTCCATGTCACAGACCTCGGTAGGTGGCCCAGCAGAGCATAGAAGGTCCGCGCGTTGTCACTGTACAAGAGCCGGAGTGCCGCGGATAGCAAAGAACCGCCTGAGGGCCAATACCAGGTCAGCAGTCGTCTGCGATCGGACCAGCTCGAGGTGTACTGCGCGAGAGGTGGCACAGGTGATGAGCAGCACCCATACCTTGGTTGCGCTGTTGTCGACAAACAACGGCCCGAAGTAATCCACGCCTATTTTGGTGAACGGGCGAGACGGTTGGGTCCTGAAGCTCGGCAGAGCTCCCTCTGGTGACCTGTACGGTAAACACCGGTAGCGGCGGCAGCGGCGGCAGGTGTCAACGGCGCGGCGTACAGTTCGTCTTCTTACCGCGTACTCAGCTGTGAGCAGAGACAGAGTGACCCGCGTGCCCTGGTGGAAGCACCGCCGGTGCGCATCGTCCACAATCAGCGTCGTGATGTGTGCCAGGTCGGGTAGGATCGGTACCGGGCGCTCGCCGGTCCTCAGCGTCGCCTCCAAAACACCGTCATCACTGAGCTGCGGGCGGAGTTTGATGAGTGACGCTCCTGTTGGCAACAGCTTGTGAGCGCGCACAGCCTCCATCTCACCTGGGTACGTGCGGAGTTGTGCGGTTCTGATCCAGAAGTGGAGGCTTCTTCTCTTCTCTTCCGATGTCAGCGGTCCGGTCACTCGCTCCGTCCGCGGCAGGCGGCTGTTGGAGACAAAGCGATAAACCCATGCCAGTCTATTCACAGCCTGAGCGAGACTAGAGCACGCGGTCACGTCGAACGGCAGCACCTCCCTGCACTGGCTGGTCAGCAGACTAATCGCTACCGGCGTCTTCTCCCTCTTCAGCTCCAGAGCCGCATCCGGAGACGGCTGCAGGTTGTCACTCGGGGTCGGTAGCACCGAGAGTGGTCCAGCAGCTGAGTCCTGCCTGAGGAACATGGGTCCGTTCCACCACACCTCACACCTCTCCAGTGCAGACATGGACATACCTCGCGTCCCGAGGTCTGCCGGGTTGTCCTCTCCCCGGACGTGGTGCCACTGCTCCTGTCTGGACAGCTGGAGGATGTTAGTCACGCGATTCTGTACAAACACTTTGAGCTTCTTCCCGCTGTTCAGCCAGTACAGAACATCCAAGGCATCCGTCCAGTAGACGACCCGTGGCTCGGTCAGGTCCAGCGCACGTCTGACAAACTCCATCATCCGGCAGCCGATCAGTGCCGCCATCAGCTCCAGTCTGGGCACGCTGAGGGCGGGGGTCACGGGCGCGAGACGAGACTTTGCAATCAGCAGTAGAGACACCCACCCTGCACAACATAGATGGTGCAGCAGTACGCTCTCTTCGAGGCATCACAGAAGACGTGGTACGTCACGTCAGCAGAGGTCACCGCTGCACGAGGGAACCACACAACACGGTCAGACGCGTCTATACACCAGGTGGCCAGCTCCCTCTGGAGCTCGGGCGTCAGGTCCTCATCCCAACCAGCGGGAGACTGCTCTTTCCAGGTCCTCTGAAAGAGAGCTCTGCCGACAACAAGCCACGGAGAGAGCACGCCGAGAGGGTTGAACGGTTTACTCAGCGTGGACAGCAGTTGGCGCTTGGTGGTACGGGTAACGACAGGCAGGGTGGGCACGCACACGGCGAGACGGTCCGCGCTGGTGCTCCACAGCAGACCCAGAACAGGGGCGTCCGAAGTTCCGTCACCGGAGATGCGCAGCTTGTGCAGCTCCATACCAGCATCAGAGAAGATCTTCTCGGTCCTCTCCATGCTCATCTCCGCTTCGGTCCTTCTGGCGAAGGAGGTGCACACATCATCCATGTACAGCCCCGCCTCCAGCTTCACACAGAGAGACGGTTCGGTAGCGCGATACTGATCCAGGTGGGTGGAGATTATTTGCAGCAACATGAACGGAGAGCAGGTCAGTCCGAACGGGACTCGTCTGAAACGCAGACTCTGGTCAGCCCACAGAACCTGTAAATACTTCCGGTCCTCTATTGCGACTGAAACCTGGTGGAAGGCTGCTCGGATGTCAGTTTGTGCGGCCACAGCGCCTCGCCGGAAGTTCAACAGCACCGCCGGCAGTCGCCGCAACAGGTTACCTCCAGCGTCGAGGTAGTCGTTCAGGCTGCGACCAGTAGCGTCCCTGGCAGAGCCGTCGTACACGATACGCAGCTTTCCGTTCCGCCAGATGCCTCGGTGTGGAAGGTAGAAGCCGCTGGTGTCTCCGACTGGTGCTGCCTCCACGACGCCATCTCGCTGGAGTTCCGCAAGGTGGCAGCCGTACTCCTCCCGCTCAGAATACGTCAGCCGCTCCTCCATGCGCCTGGTCCGCACCGCTGCAGAACGGAGGTTAGTGACAGGGCGCTCATCAGACGTCCACAGCAGACCCATCTCGTACCTCTGGCCATCCGCGCTCCACGTCGGCTTCGCGGGTTGCCTCGTCTCCTCCTCCGCGGTGATCCCGACCGCGTACAGACTCCAGAGCTGCTCCGGTCTGAAGTCAGGCGTGTGAAGACGGCTGCAGTGGAGCGCGTACTTAACTGCGGGCGAGGTGACTGGTGCTTCATCTCTGCCGTGAAGAACGTAACCGAATACAGTCTCTACGGCCCTGAGACGGTCGGTTAGCGGGATCTGGTCCCACATCACCACCCTGTACAGTTGGTCGACACCGATCAGGATATCCACCGGTCCACCATCGAAATCGTCAGCAAGCAGCAGGTGCGGCGCAAACTTAACAGCAGGAGGTCGAGCGGGGGTCGGCTGGGAACACAGGCGCTCGGTCTTCCACAGGTCAAACTCGTGGTCGTCCCCTCCATGACGACTCCTCAGGGTCATCCTCACCTTCTCGTAGAGCCTGGGCTCTTCACCTCACTCCTGGAAGCCCATGCAGGCAAACGTTCCGCTCCCCACCGTGGGGAGGCCGAGCAGCCAGCTCCGCCGCTGACGTCCTGATGTATGACGAGTCAGAGCCGCCGTCCAGCAGAACACGCAGCATGCACGTCCCGCGGGATCCTGTCGCCTCCACCAGAGCGGTCTGGGTGAAGCAGACTCCGTCGCTGGCGGCGAGGTGGTCAGACGGCAGAGGCGCTGAGCTGGGCGAGTCACAGGGCGAGCGGTGGGTAGTGACAGGTGGCGCCACCTCTGCGTCCACGGCGGTCAGCGCTGTAGATGCAACAGTCATCACGTTAGAAGCGTAGGGTTCATGCGCGGTCACAACGTGCTCAGCAGGCACTTCCGGTACGGTACTGGCGCTCATGGCCTGGTGGGGTGCAGCAGGTAACCAACCTCGGCGCGACGGTTGCTGACCGGTTTGTGGTGGTGACTCCCGATGAGGCAGCTGGCGGTTCTGGTCCCGACAGGCGGCAGACGGTGGCTGGAAACGTCCGACAGGACGCGTCAGGGGCGGCCGCCGGTTAGGCACGCCCGACTGAGGCAGACGCCTCGGATCGGTGGTGCTGCTGCTGCTGTGGAGACTGCTATGATGCGACCCTCCACACAACAGACAGTCTGAACTGCGACAGTCACGTGCGAAGTCAGGCCCTAGACAGCGAAAGCACACACCAGCAGCCCTAACAATCTCCCACCTGGCAGCAACATCCTGGTTCCTGTGCACCTGGCATGCTGCGAGCCCATGCCTAGCCGTCCCACAAGCCACACACCGCCAGTCACCTTCGACACGTCCAGCAGAGCGGTTCACATGCTGATCCTGTAGGTTGGTCCGACCAACCTGTCTGTGAGCCGCCAGGCCACTCACAGTCGCCCAGCCGGCGGACGGTCTGGAAGAAGACTCGGCAGGTGCAGCCCTGGTTGAGCCTGCAGCCTGCTCCCGCACCATCATCTCTCGTTGCACGAAGTCCAGGAAGGCCCTGAAGTCATCAGCTGGTTGCCTCGCCCACTCAAGGCGCCAGGCCTCCGGCAGCTTCCCCCTGAGAACTGGTAGCAGGAGACTGAAGAAGCTGTCTGAGGAAACACCAAGGGTCTCCAGGCCCCTCACACGAGCGGTCAGTCCGTCGGTGAGGTCACGAAGTGCCGTCAGATCTGTGGGTCCCTCACCTCCGGCAACTCTAGCAGCTGCTTCATCAGCCTCTCACGTCGGACGTCATCTCTGGAAAACCTGCTCTTCAGGACATCTACGGCGGAACCGTAACCCTCAGTTGATACAGGTATCCCCTCAACAGCCTGCTTTGCACTGGACCCTAGGTGCGACTTTAGGATAATAAACTTCTGAACCAGTGGCGTAGCCAAGGGGGGGGGGGGGCAAAGGGGCCATGCCCCCCCCCCCCCCCCCCCCCCCTGGAGGCCAGGCGGGCCCCTCTGGCGACCGAGCGAGGGCCCCCTGGGGCCGAAGGCCCCAGTGTTTTGGATGGTGTCAGGTGCCCGCAAAACGCCTTATGTCGCATAAAGAACGTCCACGAACAAATCTAACACTAATAAATAACAGCATTTAAGAGCTGGTATTTATTTCGAGGGCCCCTCAGGCCTTCCCAGGGCCTCCAATTCCTTTCGAGGGCCCCTCAGACATTTCGAGGGCCCCTCAGGCATTTCGAGGGCCCCTCAAGCCAGGCACGTAGCCAGGATTTCGTCCAGGGTGTGTGTGTGTGGGGGGGGGGGGGGGGGCGGCGCCTCGAAAGGGCCCCTTCCCGAGCGTTAACCCCCCCCCCCAAAGTAAAAGGATATGAAAAACTCTACGGATTTCGGCCACTTTATTTTGTGAGGTTCAACTTTCCAGGGGTCCTCTGATCTGTCCAGGGGCCCTCTGGTCTGTCCAGGGGCCCTCTGGTCTGTCCAGGGGCCCTCTGGTCTATCCAGGGGCCCTCTGGTCTGTCCAGGGGCCCTCCAGCCTGCTCAGGGGCCCTTCCGAGCTGGTCAGGGACTGCACTGGCTGCTTTTTCACCCTGCCGACATCCTCAGGGGCCTCTCCGACCTGCCCAGGGGTTCTTCTGTGCTGGCCAGAGGCCCATTCGACGTAATCAGGGGCCATCTGACCTGCTCAGGGGCCCTTTCGGTCTGGTCAGGGGCCCCTTTGACATGCACAGGGGCCCTTTTAACTTCCCAAGGGCCATCTGGTCTGCCCAGGAGCCCTCCAGCCTTCTAAGGGGCCCTTCCAACCTGGCAAGAGACTGCGCTTTCTGTTTTGTCGCCTTGTCAATATGCTTAGAGGGCCCTTCGACCTGCCCTGGGGCCCCTCCGTGCTGACTAGGAGCCCATTCGGCATGTTCAGGGGCCCTTTTAGTCTGGTCAGGGGCTCCTCTGACATGCACAGGGGCCCTTTTAACTTACCAGAGGCCCTCTGGTGCTGGTCTGTCCAGGGGCCCTCCAGCCTGTTCAGGGGGACCTGGCAAGGGACTGCACTGGCTGCTTTGTCGCCCTGCCGACATGCTCAGGGGCCCCTCCGACCTTCCCAGGGGTCCCTCTGTGCTGGCTCGGTGCTCATTCGACGTGTTCAGGGGCCCTTTGACCCGCTCAGGGGCCCTTTCGGCTTGTCCAGGGGCCCTTCTGACATGTACAGGGCTCTGCTGAACGTCCAAGGGCCCCCTGGTCTTTCAGAAAGGGCCCTGATGCCCCTAAAGAACCTCTGCAATGTCTAAACTCTTAAAGACCACGCTTCGCGTAGTCCATGACCGTGGTCTCGTCGGCCCTTTTCGATGCGCTGCGCGCTGCGCGCCCGAAAAGGGCCCGCCGGGCCTCCAGGGCGGGGGGGGGGGGGGGGCGGGTAGCCTCCCCCGCCCCCCCCCCCCCTTGGCTACGTGCCTGCCTCAAGCCTACCGAGTTAATGTTATCGACTTTTAAGCGTTGGTTACAAAATGATCTGCCCGACTTCCTATTTCCCTAAATATGGCAGCATTTGGTAGCATAGCCAACGAGCTACAATAACAGCGCAAGCCCTCATGTGGATGCGCGTGAAGTTATTGTGACGTTAGGACCAAATGTATTGGGGTCTGGACGTTTGGAAGAAGACGTTTGGGATGGGTGGGGGGGGGGGGGGGGCACGGAAGTTTTTTTTAAAGGGGGAATCCCAAAGTCTCACATTTCTGAAAACTTGATTTCTGTTTTTGTGAACCAGTGGTGTTGATAGTAACCTGGGGGTCGGGGTGACTATGCTATGATAACTAATGAATGTTTAATTTTATTGGGAATATTGGGTCACTGAATATTTCTCACCAAAATAACTGATCAGTAGGTAAATATTATATCCAGGATCGTTCTGTTCTGGTATCGTTAGGACAGCGTGGTAAGGTACTACTAGGTTTTTGCAATGTTTTTAGGTAATGTAATGTATCAGACATGATAGTTTAATTCGCAACCAATGACAACATTCAGAGCAAGTTCCTAAACAAACACTTTACAATTGAACAATTAACCAACTTCGCTTACGAGCCATGTCATGGTTTCACTTACTCTTTAAAGGTGGCTTGCGCTGCAGAAATTGTTCGTTTAGGAACTTGCTCTGAATGTTGTCATTGATTGCGAATAAAACTTTTTAGGTAATCTAAGGTTGATATTATATCCATATGAGATTACATTATCAAGGCTGGTGACGTCGACCTTGTAGCCTTGATGTTGAGATCTTGATGTTGTAGTGTATAATATCGTGATGCTCTGTTTTTGTGCAGTGATGTGTGTACACACTAACCACTGCTGTTGGAATTTGCCACTACTTGTGATGCAAAATAAACGTGATGATGATTAATGGAAATAGTTCACCTTGGAAATTTTTTACCCAACACGATTTGATTATATTTTTTAATACAATTTATTTTTATATTGTCAAAAATGGCCTTATATCGCGCCGATTCAGGACAGAAGGCCGTAAATTTGTATTGTTTATCAAAACTATATGTATACTCTCTGAGTCAGAGTCCTGACGTCACGCGAATGTAAAAAATGGTTCAGCGAATCAGATTCGAAAGTAGTCGCGTAAAGATAGACTCGCATTGGAGATGTGCCAACCGGCGGCCGGCGATCGCTTGCTAGCACCAGCTGCAAGCTGATTGGCTGATGGTATAGCCTCTGTCCGGGCTAGAACCAGTACAACATTCTTTCGCCAGCACCGCATTCCTTCGCCAAAAACTCAAATATATTCGGCTGGAGAGTCTTTTCAGTCAAGAAAACTTGCAGATAGGGGTTTCCCAACACGGGCTACAAAACTGCTATCTCAGTTTAAAACTAATGTTGAAGGTGAACTATTTCCTTTAAGGTCAAAAGTCAATGCAAAAAAGAAACCTTCACAGAAAGATGTGCACTATAACGGTGGCTTGCGCTGCAGAAACGTGATGGGCATCACAAACATGCAGTATGCAACAATAGTACCAGTTACTACCACATTTCTGCCCATTACACAAATTGTATCGTTTAACCAATATTTTTCTCCATGCCTTTCAGATGCTTTTGTAAGACAGACAGGCGACACATTGGACCACGCTTGGTGTGGACATTGGTTCGCTGATTTATGCACGAACAGCACCACCAATACCAACAACACCAACAATACCAACAACACCAACAACACCAACAACACCAACAACACCAACAACACCAACAACACCAACAACACCAACAACACCAACAACACCAAACACACCAAGAACACCAACAACACCAACAATACCAACAACACCAACAACACCAACAACACCAACAACACCAAACACACCAACAACACCAACAACACCAACAATACCAATAACACCAACAGCATCACCAGCACCAACAACACCAACAACACCAACAATACCAACAATACCAACAACACCAACAACACCAACAATACCAACAGCACCAACAACACCAACAACACCAACAACACCAACAACACCAAACACACTAGAAACACTAACAACACTAACAACACCAACAACACCAACAACACCAACAACACCAACAACACCAACAACACCAACAACACCAACAACACCAAAAACACCAACAACACCACGACCACCAACATCACCCACCAACACCACCAACAACACAAACACCACACACAACACCCACAACACCCACAACACCCACAACACCCACAACACCCACAACACCCACAACACCAACGACATTCTCAACACCCACAACATCCACAACATCCACAACACCCACAGCACCCACAACACCCACAAACCACAAAAACACCCACAACACCCACAACACCTACAACACCAACAACACCAACAACACCAACAACACCAACAACACCAACAACACCAACAACACCAACAACACTACCAACAACACCAACAACACTACCAACAACACCAACAACATCAACACCACCAACACCACCAACACCACCAACACCACCAACACCACCAACAACACTAACAACACCAACAACGCCAACAACACCAACAACACCAACAACACCAACAACACCAACAACACAAACAACACCAACAACAACACCAACAATATCAACCCCACCAACAACACCAACAACACCAACAACACCAACAACACCAACACCACCAACAACACCAACAACACTAACAACACTAACAGCACCAACAACACCAACATCACCAACAATACCAACAATACCAACAACGCCAACAACACCAACAACACCAGCAACACAAACAACACCAACAGCACCAACAGCACCAACAGCACCAACAGCACCCACAACACCCACAACACCCACAACACCCACAATGACCCACAACACCCACAACACCCACAACACCCACAACACCCACAACACCCACGACACTCACAACACACACAACATCCACAACACCCACAACACCCACAACACCCACAACACCACCAACACCAACATCACCAACAACACCAACAACACCAACAACACCAACAACACTACCAACACCACCAACACTACTAACACCACCATCACCACCACCACCAACACCAACAACACCAACAACACCAACAACACCAATAACACCAATAACACCAATAACACCAACAACACCCACACCACCAACAATACCAACAATACCAACAACAGCAACAACACCAACGGCACCAACAACACCAAGAACACCAAGAACACCAAGAACACCAACAATACCAAGAACACCAACAACACCAGCAACACAAACAACACCAACAACACGAACAACGCCAACAACACCACCAGCACCAACAACACCAACAATACCAACAACACCAACAACACCAACAACACCAACAACACGAACAACACTAACAACACTAACAACACCAACAACACCAACAACACCAACACCACCAACAACACCGCCCCGCCACCACCCACCGACTATGCCCACCGCCCACGCCCACCGCCCACGCCCACCGCCCACGCCCACCGCCCACCGCCCACCGCCCACCACCCACCACCCACCACCCACCGCCCACCGCTCACCGCACACGCCCATAGCCAACGCCCACCGCCCCCGCCCACCGCCCCGACACCGCCCCGACACCGCCCCGACCCCGCCATCACCCACCAACGCCCGCCACCGCCGCCACGTCCGCCACGCTCACCTGCTATATACATTAGCTGGCAATATCAATTGCAGGCTATATAAATTGCAGGCTATATACATTACACCCATCTAGTCCTCTATTATAAAAGCAGTAGTGTCTACTTTCTTCAACACTAGCCTATTGTCGACGCGCTTCAACACTAGCGCCTATGGAAAAGCTTCAGCCTCACCTGTTGTCTCATGGCAGAATCTTAATAGCTCAGGGACTAAGGCACGCAGAGCGTCGTGACAAAAACTAATCGACTCGACTGGTGACTAAATTTCTGAAACTTTGGGTCCCATGACGGTCGGTTGCGTCGTTTGTTCGTGACGCCGCGTGCAAAAATGGTCGATTTCTCCATTGACAATGCACTAATTAGCGAAAACGCCGCGTACGAAATTTTCGACCAAACATTGTTGCATACCTGGCTGATATTTCGGCAACCACAAGTCGCACCGACAAGCCGAAAACACAGATGTGTAGAGGAAGAAGCGGCACGGAATATCCACTGTCGGTCCATCTGCGGCGCGATGCATGTGCAAAGTTAATCGCTAAACAGCTGCAATTTACGCTTTTATCAAGTTTTTCACGATTCAAATCAGTGCTCGGAACCAATGAAACGTGAAGTGATGAAACTTTGCCAATGTGTAGGCCTATGCATCCTCTCTAAAATGCATGTAAAAATTAACGTTCTAAAGAAATATTTCAGTGCTAAAATCCGCCTGTAACATACCCATTACCAATGTTTTCCAACGTCAATTTTGCAAACCGCCGTACCGTCAACAAAAAATGTGTTCTAAGCGATACAAATCACATGGCCGGAAAGTGCATTCAAAATCATCTAATACCCACCCAAAATGTATTCATATATAAAAACATGTAGCTTACAATGACAGGTTCCCTAAAACGCTACAAGAACTATGTCGACCAGGTCCAAGTCACTCCCGGCCGGAGATTGAGTCTCAGTTACTATGGAGACAGTCGCTGCCTGTATCCCGCTACTGTATCGAAAATAAGCCTTGGCTATTATCGGCCGATTTAGCTTAGTGGTATGTCCTTAGACTTTGGCGCGGAGGGGCCCGGTTCGAATTCCGGCGACGGGCAATTGTTTTTTCGACACGAACGAATCTTAGGCTGACCTGATCACGACACCCATTACACCCACGACACAAACAACACCAACAACACGAACAGCACCACCAGCACCAACAACACCAGCAATACCAAACACACCAACAGCACCAACAACACCAACAATACCAACAATACCAACAATACCCAATACCAACAACACCAACAATACCAACAACACCAACAGCACCACCAGCACCAGCAACACCAACAACACCAACAATACCAACAACACCAACAACACCAACAACACCAACAGCACCAACAACACCAACAAGACCAACAACACCAACAACACCAAAAACACTAAAAACTCTAACAACACTAACAACACCAACAACACCAACAACACCAACAACACCAACAACACCAACAACACCAACAACACCAAAAACACCAACAACGCCACCACCACCAACATCACCCACCAACACCACGAACACCACCAACACCACCAACAACACAAACACCACACACAACACCCACAACACCCACAACACCCACAACACCCACAGCACCCACACCACCCACAACACCCATAACACCCACAACATTCACAACACCCACAACATTCTCAACACCCACAACATCCACAACATCCACAACATCCACAACACCCACAACACCCACAACACCCACAAACCACAAAAACACCCACAACACCCACAAACCACAAAAACACCCACAACACCCACAACACCCACAACACCCACAACACCAACAACACCAACAACACCAACAACACCAACAACACTACCAACACTGCCAACACCACCAACAACACCAACAACACCAACACCACCACCAACATCAACACCACCAACACCACCCACACCACCAACACCATCAACAACACCAACAACACCAACAACACCAACAACACCAACAACACCAACAACACCAACAACACCAACAACACCAACAACATCAACCCCCCCCCCCCCCCACACACACACACACAACACCAACACCACCAACAACACCAACAACAGCAACAACACCAACAACACTAACAACACCAACAGCACCAACAGCACCAACAACACCAACAGCACCAACAATACCAACAACACCAACAACACCAACAACACCAGAAACACAGACAACACCAACAACACCAACAGCACCAACAGCACCACCAGCACCCACAACACCCACAACACCCACAACACCCACAACACCCACAACACCCACAACACCCACAACACCCACAACACCCACAACACCCACAACACCCACAACACTCACACCACTCACAACACCACCAACACTAACATCACCAACAACACCAACAACACCAACAACACCAACAACACTACCAACACTACCAACACTACTAACAACACCATCAACACCACCAACAACACCAACAACACCAACAACACCAACAACACCAACAACACCAACAACACCAATAACACCAACAACACCAACAACACCAACAACACCAACAACACCAACAACACCAACAGAACCAACAACACCAACAACAGCAACAACACCAACAGCACCAACAACACCAACAACACCAACAACACCAATAACACCAACAATACCAATAACACCAACAACACCAGCAACACAAACAACACCAACAACGCCAACAACACCACCAGCACCAACAACACCAACAACACCAAAAACACCAAAAACACCAAAAACACCAACAATACCAACAACACCAACAACACCAACAACACCAACACCACCAACAACACCGCCCGCCACCACCCACCGACTATGCCCACCGCCCACGCCCACCGCCCACCGCCCACCGCTCACCGCACACGCCCATAGCCAACGCCCACCGCCCACGCCCACCGCCCACGCACACCGCCCCGACACCGCCCCGACACCGCCCCGACACCGCCATCACCCACCAACGCCCGCCACCGCCGCCACGTCCGCCACGCTCACCTGCTATATAAATTAGCTGGCTATATCAATTGCAGGCTATATAAATTGCAGGCTATATACATTACACCCATCTAGTATGTATACAATCCAAAACAGCACCGTTTTGGCCCACAACGGATCGAATGGTGAAGACATCTCCCAGATCGGTCTCATAGTTTTGGAGCATTGGCTCGTCGGCTATGGTTTTTGGTGGTTTTGGTTCAATTTGGTTCACTTAGAGTGGGCCAATCTGTATAAAAGCCAAAACGGCACCGTTTTGGACGACGCCGGATCGAATGGTTAAGAAATCGCTCAGATCGGTCCCATAGTTTCGGAGCATGGGCTCGTCGGCAAATTTGCACGAAAAGTTTTGGTCCATTTTGGTCCACTTAAAGTGGACATGGTGAAGAAATCGCCCAGATCGGTTCCATAGTTTCGGAGCATGAGCTCGTCGGCAACGTTTTTGGGTGGTTTTGGTCCAATTTGGTCCACTTAAAGTGGACCAATCTGTATCAAATCCAAAACGGCACAGTTTTGGACGACGCCGGATCGAATGGTTAAGACATCGCTCAGATCGGTCCCATAGTTTCGGAACATGGGCTCGTCGGCAAATTTGCACTAAAAGTTTTGGTCCAATTTGGTCTACTTAGAGTAGACCAATCTGTATAAAATCCAAAACGGCACTGTTTTGGACCACACCGGATCGAATGGTGAAGACATCTCCCAGATCGGTCTCATAGTTTCGGAACATGGGCTCGTCGGCAACGGTTTTTGGTGGTTTTGGTCCAATTTGGTTTACTTAGAGTGGACCAATCTGTATAAAATCCAAAACAGCACCGTTTTATACCATGCCAGATGGAATGGTGAAGAAATCGCCCAGATCGGTCCCATAGTTTCGGAGCATGGGCTCGTCGGCAACGTTTTTTTGGTGGTTTTGGTCCAATTTGGTCCACTTAACCCGCGCGGCGCTGGGGTCTCCATCCGAACGCGCCGCGCTGGGGGGTAAATTTTACCCCCCTCTTATCTCCCGAACCAATAATCGCAGCGAGACGCGCAAGGCGGCGATCGGAAGCTCTTGATGGGAAGATTCTAAGTAATTCTTAAAATTGTATTTAAAAGGTCACATATCAGGTCAGGGTCAGGTCAAAGGTCAAAACCACCTTTTTTCGAGATTATTGGCTGCAGAGACCGGTCTATCAACAGCAGCGCGCTGAAACTCTGCCAAAACACTTCTAAATATAAGGAGAGGGTAATGCTTGAGTATGAATATCATACTAAGTACAGGTCAAGGTCAAAGTCAGGTCACAAAAGGTCACACTGTGAAAAAGTAATATGAAACCCATGTGACACATGTCTCATGGGTTATTTCAGACGTAGAATCCAAAAATAATGGGTATTTTGACATTTGACCTCAAGGTCAGGTCAAGATCAGGCAAAAAAGGTCAAATTTTGAAATCCAAAATTTGCAATAAGCGACACATGTTTACGGTTCAGTTTTGCCACAGCAATCCAATGGTGCACTTTGTTTTTGTGTACGATGTCTAGACATGTCAAAATTTGCGATTTTTTAAAATGCGCCATCACATTGAACACTTATTAGTGTCATTTGGGGGTCAAAAATATAGATATTTGTTTGAAATTTGGAATAGTCACTCATTAGAGATGTTTATCTGACATATCTTCCGGTTTTTTGAAAATTCTTACAATTTTGGATTTTGTAAACTTTGAAAAAAAATAAAAACGATTTTTTGCATTTTGGGATCAGAAAATCAAAACTGTGCAAATCCGAGATAGCCATCTTGTAGAGAATGTCATTTCCTTCCTTTTGACGTGATTTGTTTGCAATTAGCTTCAATACTCGCTGTTCTATCATCGATCAAAGTTTCGTCCATTTTGGACCGAAAATGGCGTTACATGACGTCACTAAAACGCTATTTTCGCAAAAACTTCTTGACCGATTTTCTCCAAAATTTATCTGAAGACGTCAAATCGATGCCAGATAAGGTACTGAAAGTTTCGTGTCGATATCTAGTGTAGTTTTGAATCTATAGCGAAAACCCGGGAGGGGGGGTAAAATTTACCCCCCAGCGCCGCGCGGGTTAAAGTGGACCCATCTGTGTAAAATCCAAAACGGCACCGTTTTGGACGACGCCGGATCGAATGGTTAAGAAATCGCTCCGATCGGTCCCATAGTTTCGGAGTATGGGCTCGTCGGCAAATTTGCACGAAAAGTTTTGGTCCAATTTGGTCGACTTTAAAGTAGACCAATCTGTATAAAATCTAAAACGGCACCGTTTTGGCCCACGCTGGATCGAATGGTGAAGAAATCGCCCGGATCGGTCCCATAGTTTCGGAGCATGGGCTCGTCGGCAAATTTGCACGAAAAGTTTTGGTCCAATTTGGTCCAATTCAAGTAGACCAATCTGTATAAAATCCAAAAAGGCACTGTTTTGGCCCACGCTGGATCGAATGGTGAAGAAATCGCCTGGATCGGTCCCATAGTTTCGGAGCATGGGCTCGTCGGCAAATTTGCACTAAAAGTTTTGGTCCAATTTGGTCTACTTAGAGTGGACCAATCTGTATAAAATCCAAAACAGCACCGTTTTGGACCACGCCGGATCGAATGGCGAAAACATCTTCTAGATCGGTCCCATAGTTTCGGAGCATGGGCTCGTCGGCAACGGTTTTCGGTAGTTTTGGTCCAATTTGGTCCACTTAGAGTGAACCAATCTGTATAAAATCAAAAACGGCACTGTTTTGGACTACGCCGGATGGAATAGTGAAGAAATCGTCCAGATCGGTTCAATGGTTTCGGAGCATGGGCTCGTCGGCAAATTTGCACTTATAGTTTTGATCCAATTTGGTACATTTAGGGTGGACCAAACTGTATAAAATCCAAAACGGCACCGTTTCAGACCACTCTGAATCTCAGATCGGTCCAGTAGTTTTGGAGCATGGGCTCGTCTGCTAATCTGGTCGGTTTTTTAGACCCTTCCCACTCGGGTACCTTCAATGTAACGGAAGTTAGCCCACATTCAGCCTACATGCAGGGTGTCCGGGCACATTGGCGAATGTTATTTTGCCGAATGTCATTTTGGCGAATGCATATTGTCGAAGGACACATGTCTTTGTATCGAAATGTGAATATGCCGAAACCAAAATGGCGAATGCCTCTTTGTCGAAATGCCTTTTTGCCGACGTGTCAAAAGGTCGATTTTTTTTGCCGACATGTCATTTTCTCGAAATGTCATTTTGGCGACATGTCCTAAAATCGAAATGCCTTTTTCCCGAAATGTCATTTTGTCGACATGGGAAAAAGTCGAAATGTTTTTTGCCGAATGTCATTTTGCCGACATGTGAAATGATACAAATCCCTTTTTAACGAAATGTCATTTTGTCGACATGTCCTAAAATCGAAATGCCTTTTTGCCGAAATGTCATTTTGTCGACATGGGAAAAAGTCGAAATGTTTTTTTGCCGAATGTCATTTTGCCGACATGTGAAAAGATAAAAATCCCTTTTTACCGAAATGTCATTTTGTCGACATGTGAAAATGACGAAATGTCATTTTGCCAAATGTTACTTTGTCGACGTGTGAAAAGGTCGAAATGCCTTTTTGCCGAAATGTAATTTTGTCGATATGTGAAAAAGTCGAAATGCCTTTTTGCCGAATGTCATTTTGTCGACATGTGAAAAGGTCGAAATGCCTTTTTTGCCGAGCACATCCTGCGCCACTGCCCCTCCCTTGCTGCTGTGGTTTTGCACCATCCACCAGGGCAGGCACGTAGCCAAGGGGGGGGGGGTGGCAGGTGCGGCGGCAGGTGCGGCCGCACCCCCCTGGAGGCCAGAAGGGCCCTTTTCGGCGGCGGAGGACTCTTTTCGGCGCGCTGCGCGCGCCGAAAAGGGCCGACGAGACCGCGCGAAGCGCGGTATCATGGGCTCTTTACCACGCGAAGCGTGGTCTTTAGAGAGTTTAGAGCACTTCAGAGGCTCTTTAGGGCCACCAGGACACTTTCTGAAAGACCAGAGGGCCCCTTAGACGTTCAAAAGAGCCCTGTGCATGTCAGAGGGGCCCCTGGCCAGACCGAAAGGACCCCTTGAGCGGGACCGAGGGCCCCCTGAACACGTCGAATGGGCCCCTAGCCAGCACAGAGGGGCCATGGGCAGGTCGAGAGGCCCCTGAGCATGTCGGCAGGGTGACAAAGCAGCCAGCACAGTCCCTTGCTAGGTCATAAGGGCTCCTGAGCAGGTTGGAGGGCTCTTGGACAGACCCAGAGGGCCACTGGGAAGTTCAAAGGGCCCTTGTGCAGGTCAGAGGGGCCCTGACCAGACCAAAAGGGCCCCTAGGTGGGTCAGAAGGGCCCCTGAACATACCGAATGGGCCCCTGGTCAGCTCGGAGGGGCCCCAGGGCAGGTCGGAGGGCCCTCGGAGCATGTCGCAAGACATCAAAGCAGCCAGCGCAGTCCCTTGCCAGGTCGGAATGGCCTCTTAGAAGGGTGGAGGGCCCCTGGGCAGACCAGAGGGGCCCTGGCAAGTTCAAAATGCCCCTGTGCAGATCGGAGGGGCCCCTGACCAGACCGAAAAGGCCCCTGAGCGGGTAAGAAGGGCCTCGGAACATGCCAAATTGGCCCCTGGCCAGCATGGAGGGGCCCCAGGGCAGGTAGGAGGGCCCCCTGAGCGCATGTTGGCAGGGCACCAAAGCAGCCAGCGCAGTCCGTCCAGAAGAGTCGCTGAGAAGATCGGAGGGGCTCCTGGGCAAGTCAGAGGGGCCCCTGGCTAGACCGAAACGGTCCCTGGGCCGGTCGGAAGGGCCCTTGAACATGCCGGATGAGTTCCTAGCCAGACTGGAGGTGCTCCTGGGCAGGTCGGAGGGGCCCCTGAGGATGTCGGCAGGGCGACAAAGCAGCCAGTGCAGTCCCTGGCCAGTTCGGAAGGACCTCTGGACAGGCTGAATGGGCCTCTTGACACACAAGATGGGCTTCTTGGAAGGTCAGAGGAGTCCCTGGTCAGACCGGAAGGGCCAGCACGTAGAGATTTCAGATAAAGATTAAATACAAAGAGGACTTGCTCCAATATAAAAATATGAAAAGCGGAGCTTTCGGGTATATTGTAACACCCTTCGTCAGGGTGTTACAATATACCCGAAAGCTCCGATTTAAATTTGTCCTGTATAGTAAGCCCTCTTTGTATTTGATATATATCACCCACTCCACATCATGTCTGTTCGCTTCGCGGATCCCAGATGAGTCCCTGAACAGGTCGGAAGTGCGTTGAAAAGGTCGGATGGGCCCCTAGACGATCTAAAGGGACCCTGGGCCTTTCAGCAGTAAGAATGCAGTTGTCCAGGGAATACAACTCAATTTTTTTGTGCCGCTCCGCGGCGCAATTTAACTACAAATTAAATTATATTCGGTTTAAAAGAAGAAACAAAAACGGTCCGTTTCTCGGCGCATTTATGTGTTATGTTTCCTATATAATTGGGCAAAATATTTCGCTTTAGCATTTTTTTAACGCATTTTTAAACGCACAGTAACATTTTTAGAGGTCCGCACCATAAGCAATGTGACGCATTGATGAGAATGCATATCTAGGGCATACGACTTAAAATTTTCGCGCTGCTCCGCGGCGCAATTTGTTTAAGGGTTTCAGGTTATGACCTTTACAAAATATTCCAAGCTGTTATAGCTGATTCCAAATTGTTGTGGCTGGTTCCAAAGTTGATATGGCAGTTTGCTATATAATTATATATAAAACAATATTGAATTCCAGGTCCTAAAAGTTGGTATGGCCCATGCCATACCTGTCACACTGCATTTTCCATCCTTGTAACGTGCCTTTTCATCCGTTTTGTTTGGACCTTTCAACGCTTGAGAAGGGGCCCTTTCAGCGCTCGGGAAGGGGCTCTTCGAGGCGCCGCACCTCCTGGACGAAATCCTGGCGACGTACCTGTACCAGGGTTTGCATTAGAGGTGACAAAAGTTGTCGACTGGTTTCATAGCCATTCTCCAGGTTCTTGAAGGTCAATTAGCTGACAAAAAATTACTTGGTCATCTAAATCCTCTGTATCCGAATGGGGGACGGGTGATTGTCTCCCCCCTTGCCTGCCTGCGCCCTTGCCTTCTACCTCCAGGAGCTCACCGGCTACAGTTCCCGCTCAGCGGGGAATAGCCGACGAACCAAACATCCAGTCAGATATCAGTGTGCGCGCAGTTTTTTTTCCTCGCGTGCGCGGTCGCATGACGCCAACAGTGACCTGGACGGCCGGGTCGTCGACCTTCGCCAGCCAGCCAGCCAGCCAGCCTTCGCCAGCCCTTCACCGCTTCCGGGTGCGGAACCCTGACCACGTGCGTGTGGCAGGGTTATTAGACCCTTATATAGGTAGGCCTTAGCTATTTTTAAGTAGGTAGTCTCTTTAGATACAATTTTTTTATTGGCAATAGGCCTCCTCCACGGATTAGGTCCCCTCCACTTTTTCTAGTTTAATTTGCAGTTGCCAACACGCTCTGTCGTGTGTGGCAAGTTAAAGTAACACGTTAGGCCCCAATTTAACTCTACCCTGGTCCTTTTCAAGTAACGATGGCTACCCTCCCCCCGGACCCCCTCCCTGAAAGTCACCCACAACCCCGCCCAGTCCCCGCTCTCCCGCTCCAGCTCCCTGCCCGCCCGCTCCCCCCTCCCCGACTCTCTGAGAGTGACACCTGCTCCTCGCCCTCTCAGTCACCCTCCCGCCCCGCTGAACCTGAAGGCAGGTCGAGCCGGCCCCGCTCCCGCCGAAGGCGTACCCGAGCGACCGCCAGGCGTGGCCTGGACAGTAACTCTAGATGATTAATAACCAGAATTTCAGAATTCTGTCCTCCAATGGAATGTTAGACCTTTAATATCCCATTGGGGGCAATTCAAACATTATGTCTTAAATAATAATCCGTTAGTAGCCGCCGTTCAGGAAACCCACTTTATTGACGCCGACTTTAATAAATATACTTTTAAAATCCCGGGCAAACATTATGTAAAATAACTATACTTTTAAAATCCCGGGCTATAGCCTTTATACAAATAACGTAAATGCATCACCGCGCCGAGGCGGCTCGGCTTTACTTATTTCAAACCAACTTTTGCATCACGAAATTAACCTTCAAACAACTCTAGACGCAGTCGGCGTCAATATTAAAATCGCTCAGCTAGAACTCACTCTCATCTCCATTTATTTTCGTCCAACTGAGGACATAGACATTTATTATTTTTCTCAGCTTATCACAAATATTAACACCCCATGTCTGATTATGGGCGATTTCAACGCGCATAGTCAGGCTTGGGGATGCCGCTTGAATTCCCGTAGAGGCCAAATTATGCTGGACCTACTGGACCGGCATAATTTGGTCTTCCTTAATGATCAATCACACACACACACACACATACACCACTCAGGAGGCGAGGTGACTTACAGCGCCATTGATCTCGCCTTCGCAACACCACGCATCGCGACACTTTTTACATTTAACGCACAATCTGACCCTCTTTTTAGCGATCATTTCCCAATTCACTTAGAACTACAAGTCCCTTCAGGACAGACAAATTGTACTCCTTGCCTAGATGGAACCTTCGCAAAGCAGACTTGTCCTCCTTTCAAAAACACGTTGACGCTAATCACCCCGATAACTCCCAGACTGACATTAACACATTTTTAAACACTATTCTCCCATCTGCTCATCAACACATTCCACACACACGCACACACACACAACACCACCCGAGGCAGCGTACTGCCTCGTGGTGGAACACATAATTCCAGAGAGATGTGGCCCTTCGGAAAAGAGCATTTAGGAAATTTTAAGCCTGTATTACTGCATAAAACGAACACGAAGTACGAATAACTCCCTCTTTGGCTAAAACAATCATTGACAAAGCAAAAAAAGAATATTGGCAGGAATTCTCATCTACCTTTAATCGATTTACCTCCCTTTCAAAAATTTGGACATTAATTAGATCATTTTCAAATAAAAGACCACCGGCATACAAAATCCCACACTTACCCATCCACAACACATCTTACACGATCCCCCTAGAGGTGGCAACACAATTTGCTCAACACTACGCTAACATATCATCAACACAACCAACTCTTACTAACCAACTTAACGATCAATTTCAATCTCTTAATTTCGACTCTGACAACGTAGAAATCTATAACTCTCTTTTTACCAACTCAGAGTTAACATACGCTATTAGTAAATGTGGTAAAACTTCCGTAGGGCCAGATCAAATTGACTACTCCTTCTTTAAAAACTTGACAGAGACTGGTCTCACCAACTTACTAGCAGCCTTCAATACCATGTGGTTTGATGGCACTTTCCCTGAATCTTGGCATAGTAGTACGCTTATTCCTATACTTAAACCTCGCAAACCTAAATCTTCTCCCGCTAGCTATCGCCCTATTTCTCTAACTAGTTGTGCATGTAAACTATTCGAACGCATGGTTAATGGACGCATCAGGACATACATTGAATCAAATAATTTACTTTCCCCACACCAAAGTGGTTTTCGACCTGGTCGCTCCACTGCGGACAATTTAGTTGGTCTTATCGACTCTGTCCAGCGCGGCTTTCGAGGGAGAGAGGTCACAGTTGGCCTCTTCCTTGATTTGAGAGCTGCGTTTGACAGAGTCAATAAAACCGCATTTCTAGTAAAGGTCCATAAGGCCGGAATTCGAGGTCGACTCGCCAAATTTATCCAAAACGTTTTAGACAACAAAACTTTTAATGTAAGGTGCGGCAACACATATTTTCCAAATCAAAATCAGGACCACGGTGTCCCACAGGGATCGGTCCTCTCCCCAACCCTATTTTTAATTATGATTAACGACATTTTCAGTAATATTAACAAGATCGACAACGTTCTCAAATTTGCAATGTACGCTGATGACCTGGCGGTGTGGTTCTCGTACCCCAGTGTCGATCAAGCCAGCAAAATTGTACAACTAGTACTCGTTGATATACAGGTATGGTGCGACCAATGAGGTCTGGAAATTTCTCCAAGTAAATTGGCATCCCTAATTTTTTCAAAAAAACCTAATGCCTGTTTTTTGAAAGGTCATTGCGGCCATGTGGCTTGACCGATTTTCATGCTCCAAAGGTTTTTGAGCTTCAAATGTACTGGTCTTTAATATATGAAAAGACACAAAACAAAATAAAATATCATAGGTGTATTCAGGGAATGTAAAATAGGGGGATTTTCTGGGAAAAAAATATGTGCTGTTCGTGATTGTTTGTGACGACATGACCGTCATATGTGGGCATTATATGCTGTAATTTGTTAAATTTGATATATTGCGCATAGGCGGATCCAGGAAAAAACATGGGGGGCACCATGCGCGTAACGCTTTTATCATCTTACTAATTTGAAGTTGGACCTAATTTGAAGGTGGGTATCGCCTCCCATTTTTTTTGTATCCTGAGTGCGCCTCTGCCCCAAAAAATATGTACAATCCCAGTATCTATGATACATATTGTATTGGAAGTGTTTTTGACGCAAACTACGAACGAAGTATGCGCCGCAAACCCGCATTCGTAACACCCTCCCCAAAGCCTGGAACCGCCTCTGCTGGACCAATTTTTTCAAAATTTTGAACCAACACGCGCTGTTCAATTTTGGGAAAAGTCACAAAGTTTCAGGACGCTAGGCCTAACGGTTGAGAAGCGGCAAGTAAAAAAAAACACCGGGAGGGGCAGAATCTGCCCCCGCAGAGAATAGGGTTAATGTATAACTGAAGACAACATGCAACTGCATCATATGCACACATACAGCGCATTGTGACATTGGCGGATCCAGAACGGGTGGATGGGGGGCAAAATTCCAAAAAGTCTCACACAATTCTGATAACGCATCGGATTTGGCTTGTGTATGCATTGATAGCTGATTTAAAGCTAACTTTCCTTAGTAAACGTCGCTTAGATTTTCTTCTATAACAGGAAATGTGTCAATTTTTCTCCGATTTCAGGCGGCTGGGGGGGGGGGGGTATTTGCCCATTTTTCCCAACCGCAGATCCGCCACTGCATTGTGACCTGGTACAGCCAATACAGCCTGTGTAGCAAACGACCCTAGCTGCAGGGGCTCCGCCACATGGTGGGGGGGGGGGGAATGGTGGACGTGACAACCCCAACACTTTCGGATTTTAACATTACACCTATGGGCGTTGCATGGAAAGAATAGACTTCATAATGCATTTCCCCCCCCCCCCCCCCCCCCTCCCCCTCCTCCCCCTGTGGAAGGTGGCGGCGCCCTTGCCTAGCTGTAGACGACGGAAGACAGGCGTAGGAACAAGGGGGGGGGGGGGCATGGTCCCCTCACTTTATGGCCACTTTCACTTCAAGCATTTTTAAGACAAAGATTAAATAAATAAGTAAGATGATGGATACAGTTTGTATATGTTGCCAGAAGAATCTTGGTACTTATTTTGTCAACTCCGCCTCCCACAGAGTTCAATTAGTTTATAATATACTCAATTTGCAAAGGATTTTGTGGACAATGGGGTGCTAAAGGCTGGATAGTCTATTTGTATAAGATATTCCATTTGGCTACTCTCTGAGGTAGGCATATCACTTTCGAACTGTTGTTCTATGGATCTAAACAAAAATGTTAAAACCACTTGCTACATGTTCACTGGTATGAACTGTGTTAGCATCATCAATAAAACAGGATGGTATGCAGTTTGGTGCTTTCCTTGCATTTAAGGCTTCTCTAAGTAACTTCCATGTTTCTTTATTAATTTCTTTGCTAGCCTCAAGCGACTTTTGAAAATATAATATTTTTGCATCTTTCATTACCTTTGTAAGAATGTTTTTACATTTGTTATATTCATTGTCATGCTTATCACTACTTTGAAGAAGAAAAAAATCTTGTACAACCTATTCTTTCTATTAATTGAACACATAATACTGGGGCTTATCCACGGCTTCAACGCTATTTGTCTTCTGCATGGCTTTATTGTTTCGGAAAACTTGTGAATTCCTTAGGTACAAGTATTTATTAAGGCAATACAAGCTAGATTAGGATCTGTTATAGCTTGGAAATTTTCCAGATTGGCTGTAATATATTGATTAAGCTCTGGAAGTTTATGCATGTTAAAAACTTCCTTTGGTAGATTGTTTGATTCTGTTTTATGTATCCATGATATAAGGGCATATACAGGAAAATGATCTGAAAGATCTGTTATCAATACACCAGAAGACTTTATATGGTTGTGTTTATTAATAGAAATGTTATCGAGCAATGATGAATGGTTCTTAACAACTAGTTGACTTTGAAATCATAGAAGCATAACCATAAGACAAAAGATTGCAAAAGCAACTCACATACCTATCTTCTGATTCTTTCAATATATTTAAATTATAATCACCTGCAAGTGCAACAAGTTTATTTTCTTCTTCAAGTGCAGTTATAACTTTTTCCATATAATCAATACATAATGTTTGTTAAGAGTTTGGAAATCCATAAATTCCTCCAAGTATTAAATTCTTGGCGACATTTTTCTCTTTAAGCTCTATTGCAACAAATCATTTGTATGATTATCATTGTTTATAGCTGCTAAGTCATTTATCAGTTTAGCATTAAATTTATTGCTCACATACATAGCTGTTCCTCCTTCTTCACTTACATCTCTGCAAGAGGAAAACAGATTATAACCATCTATGTTGGAATACTGAAGCATCTCTGCTTTTAACCATATTTCTGACACACATATTTGACCATTTCCTAACCTTCCAAGGCAACTCTGGTGTTGAGTTGTCAGTGGTTAAGAAATGGTCAATTTTGTTTTTCAATGACCTAGCATTTAGGTGTACATCATAGATAATCTTTCTTGCAAGTGAAAGCCTTCTGATAGTGAGTTATACTTACAGCTTTGATGAATTTCCTGAATGTCAGTAACTATGTCCCCAGAGTAAAAGTCTAGATTTGGTGTGAGTCCTCGTAAGTCAGTCATAAATCAACAAGTAGTGGTTGGTTATCTCCTGGACCAAAATATGTTGCCACTTCAGCATGAATAAACATATACATATTCCTGCTTGAAATAAGATATAGGAGTAATTATAGATATTAAAAAAAAATAAAAAAAATGCACACAGAACATTGCACAGAAATGTATGATATGAACAGGTATTTGGGTAAGGGATGTCACCCATATTGATCTGAAACTCAAGAATATACCTATCTTTCAAGAACAACAAATTAACTATCAAAAGACATCCATCCGGAATGCCAAGGAAAAACTCCTCTCTTCTACACTATTTATACAGCAAATGAAACAAACCTGTTCAACTCACCTGTTAGGGTTCCCTGTCTCATTAGGCATGCCAGGATGGCATTCACAGGGACTGGAAGGAACCCATGCACACAAGACGCACCGCTCACCAGGTCGAACCCGGGAGACCGGAGATGTGCGTCTGCATGGATACCTCGGTATTCCTATAATAGTGCAACATATACTATAGCTATACATTGTAGAGAAAGGAAATATAGTTGTGCAAAAAGGAAATATTGATTTGATTATGATCCTCCTATGAATCAGACGATAGCAAAATGGCAGCAGAAGGGACTTCAAACTGAAACTATACCAATCAGGTGAGCCACAAGACGGCAAGACAACAAAACATATTTTCATAGATGATATGTTATGGATGCCGGCAAGGCAAATGACCTACAAGTGAAGTAGGCAGACGGCACAAGTGAAGAACAATGACTGTCGCCTACAAAACCAACAAATAACCGCAGTGCCACATCATCAGCAACAATGCAGATCCTTCTAGGTCGGGTATCATCCCCACTGTCCACCGTTCAGTTCAAACCACATTACTGAGAGCTTCAAAATGACATATTGATGCATTGGCTCACCCCTGTCCTTTCTATTGGCTGATTTTAAGCAAAAATCCATTTTCTTCCGCAAAGAGCCAAAAATGTATTTTTTCTTCAAATCAGCCAATAGATATGGTGAGCCAATGCCTCAATATATCAATTTGAAGCTCTCAGTAATGCAATTTAAATGTATTTATTGTTATTTCTTAATTCGCAGACAATCATATGCTAGAGGAGAAGATAAGCCAGATCTTAGTGTGTACCATAGCAACTGCGCGTCCCTGTACATCTAATTGGTCCAGACTTGTCAAGATCCTAGACATCCAGGTTCTATGGATCCAAGAAGGTAATGCTAGCATTGCTCTCATTTTTCCAGAATAAAACATAATAATGGTGTTTTTTCTTCTATTATTTGTGGAATATTTAATGATGCCTTGATTCCATTACATAAAATAGGCAAAACATCAATTGTCCAAAACCAATGTGCAGCACCCAGGAAAGCAGCAAGTGACATTGGCATATCCAGAACGGTGGTTTGGTGGTGGGGGGGGGGGGGGGGACAGGTGGTTTGAGGGCAAACTCCAAAAAAATTATCACAATTTTGAAAACTCATCGGATTTCGCTTGCTTATGCACTGATAGCTGATTTAAAACAAATTTCCCTTAGTAAAAGTTGCTTAGATTGTCTTCTATATCAGAAAATGTGTCAATTTTGTGCCGATTTCAGGCGGTTTGGGTGCCATGGCCACCATGGCCCCCCTGGATCCATTAGTGGCAAGTGATGTCATCATTGAATGTGAAAACATATTCTGGCATCCAATTCCAAACATATTCTTGCATTCTTATTCTTGCATCCTTGTAACAATAGGTACAACAAATATCAGTAGATGGTGCAATGTCATACAATTATTCAGGCACCACCATCTTCATGTGTAGCCATTGGCGGATCCAGAACGGTGGTTTGCGGGGGGGGGGGGGGGACCACGAGGGGTTGGGGGGGAATTCCAAAAATTGTCACACAATTCAGAAAACTCATTGGATATCGCTTGATTATGCAATATGCATTGATAGCAGATTTAAAACAAACTTTCCTTAGTAAAAGTTGCTTAGATTGTCTTCTATATCAGGAAATGTCTAAATTTTGTGCCGATTTCAGGCGTTTCTTTTTTTGGGGATGGCCGCTACCCCCACCCCCTGGATCCGCTAGTTTGTACTGTGTGCAGCACTCATCGTAACGATCACACAATGTGTTGTGTTGACAAATTGTGCTGTGTGTTGACACAATGTGCTGCGTGTTGACAAAATGTGTTGTATGTTTACAAAATGTGCCAGAGTGCCGATTTGTATCAATGTTGTTAGTCACCGAGGCATGATAAAACCTTATTTTTGGAGTAATTTGCCATAAGAGCGCGAAAATGGAAGTGAGTTAACCTGGCTCTTTGTCGGTGTCAGCCTCGATGTTTTTTTTCACCTCTGTCCGCCGGTCGGACGGTGGAGAGTCTCCCGTTCAAAGTCAATGAGTGGTCTTCCGCGGTTCTCCCAATCCGCTGTCGACTAGACATAGTAGTTTGTATGGTCTATAAAAACAACTATATTTGTGGTCTAATAGATATGCTGCCTTTCTGGTGGTGCCAAACTAATATCACTGTTGCTATGTGGGACGCGTATCTTTTTGGTAGACTGTGGGACAGCATTTTCATGTGTGAACCATAATTATGGCCTGAAAATTCAGTAGAAATTGCCTTTGAATATTCCACTATTCGATGTAAAAAGCACACGCATGCAAAAATGCAGCATGTGGCTCCTCTGGTGAATCATTTGTGATGAAAAATTAGCCAACCTGGCAATAAAAAGACAAATTTTGTACTCCAACGTCGTCCAGCAGGACGGGGAATTTTACCACCCCTGAGTCTGCTTGGCCACCCTCTGCCAAAGTATCCGCTGCCATGGCCGCGATCTGTCAGGTCGCGAAGCGCAAGCAGAGGCGGTGGATGTGGTTGACAAGTGGTTTGACACTATGAACAGCAGGTCACCTTACGGCGCCAAGCTGGAGCGCTGCGGCTTCGTCATCTCGACAGCAGCGACGGCCACACAGGAGTCTGCCCTGGACCGCGTGGACCGCCTGATAACGCAAGCACGCAAGGTATCGCCTAAGCAGCCACTGGGACGCACCAGCCTGCTGCCGTTCCAGCACGGCATACTGCAGAGCTCGGCGTCACTGCGCGGACTGTACCACGACCTGCAGTCAGCCAACCCGGACCTCAAGTACGTGATGACGTCTCATTTGAATCAAGACTGCCTGGAGAACACGTTCTCACAGCTGCGAGGGATGCGTGGTGCGAACACCACCCCGGACGCCGTGGAGGCCCGCGTGCGGCTCCGTATTCTCCTCATGGCCCCCATCACCGCTGCAGGCCGTGAACAGCAGTCGGGCGCAGCCCCCACGAAATGTTTGACATTTCTAAGTGATGACGTCACTCAAGGCATGGTCCGTAGCCTTCAACATATGAGCCAACGGGGAAATCGGTGTTTTGGGGATGGCCCCATGCAGATCCTACTGGGAAATAGTTGGCTTGCCTTGCCTTTATGGGTTGGTGGAGATGTTCTGATTCCAAAACCGGATCAGTTTGGTCATATAATCCCAGTCATAAAGTCTTGGTCATACAGCCTTAGCTCAGTCATACAGCTTCAGAATCAGTGACGTACGATCTGCCTATCCTTTTGTTATAGTAACCTTGGACGGGCGGTTCAGCTGGAGACGGACGCCGACTTCCTGAGCACCGGCCAACAGCTGCAGCAGCCCAGCTACCTGAGCAATGCTACCGTGAAGGGTCTGGACGTGCAGGTCGTGTGTCAACTGATTAATTTCGCCATTACGCTTATTTGGTCAAATGGCGAGTGATTCAAATGTGTCGGGAAAAATCGTACGCTTTAGATTATAATTGCTGATGTTTTCCATTTCCTTTTGTATTTAAATTACCAAAAAACGCTACATGAAAATATCACCTGTGGTCGTCAGGTCGTCAGTGTAGCTGCCACATGCACTGAACAGTACCTACTATTTGTCCTGCTCAATTACTTATTGACTGTAAGTTGTGCACGTTAACCATATTAGTGGCAGAGGGGGAGGGGGGGGGGGGGGCAGATTCTGCCCACCCCTCAGGCTTTTCGCAGATATCTCCCGAACGGCTAGGAGCAGACCCACGAAACTTAAAGACTTTTCTTACAATTGAATTCCGCATATGAAGTCAAAATTTAGAGTTTCTAACCTTAACAGAGGCGATTCCAGGGCGCAGTCTTTGATTTGTTTTCAGCTACATTTGGCGATAATACGGAGATGCAAACTTCACGGTTTCTTCCTAACTACCTGAGGTATAAAGGAGTTACATAGGTTTACGATGATTGAATACAGTGCAAATAGGTTGATTTTAGTGAACTATAAGGCATATTACACGGCAGAAGCGGTCTCAGGGACTTGAAAAGGGGAGATTTAAAGGAAGTTATTCTGCATATATTTTACCTCCCTTTTTCGTTAACCTGGCACCGCCTATGGATGCAAATATGCTGTATAACTGTTGTGTCCGATGTCACAATAGCGCACTATTTCATTTATCGAAAAAAGAAGAAAAAAGACGGGTTTATAAGGCATTTATTTTACCCCCAAATTTAGTGACCTGAAAACGCCTATGATTTTTTAATTTTCAAAAGTCACCATCATATATCAATCCCCAATTCAATCTCTATCGATCCCCATTAGTTGCGTTAAAATCGGTTGATGAACATGACAGCTGTGTTGGATCACAAATACCTCTTTTATTGGTAATTTTTGCCCCCCTGTTGCCCCCTGTCACACATTTAAAAAACAAAATAGATTGTGTTGAGGGGAATCAAACGCCGTTTCATTTATGAAAATCGGACGGGTAGATCTCGAGATCTCCGGGAGGGGGCGGAATCCGCCCCCTGCCGCATAGGGGTAGCTAGGAGCCTGTCACTAAGAGGGTTAACCCGCGCGGCGCTGGGGGGTAAATTTTATCCCCCCTCCCGGGTTTTCGCTATAGATTCAAAACTACACTAGATATCGACGCGAAACTTTCAGTACCTTATCTGGCATCGATTTGACGTCTTCAGATAAATTTTGGAGAAAATCGGTCGAGAAGTTTTTGCGAAAATAGCGTTTTAGTGACGTCATGTAACGCCATTTTCGGTCCAAAATGGACGAAACTTTGATCGATGATAGAACAGCGAGTATTGAAGCAAATTGCAAAAAAGCACGTCAAAAGGAAGGAAATGACATTCTCTACAAGATGGCTATCTCGAATTTGCACAATTTTGATTTTCTGATCCCCAAAATGCAAAAAATCGTTTTAATTTTTTTCAAAGTTTACAAAATCCAAAATTGTAAGAATTTTCAAAAAACCGGAAGATATGTCAGATAACCATCTCTAATGAGTGACTATTCCAAATTTCAAACAAATATCTATATTTTTGACCCCCAAATGACACTAATAAGTGTTCAATGTGATGGACGCATTTAAAAAAAAATCGAAAATTTTGACATTTTTAGGCATCGTACACAAAAACAAATTGCACCATTGGATTGCTGTGGCAAAACTGAACCGTAAACATGTGTCGGTTATTGCAAATTTTGGATTTCAAAATTTGACCTTTTTTGCCTGATCTTGACCTGACCTTGAGGTCAAATGTCAAAATAACCATTATTTTTGGATTCTACGTCTGAAATAACCCATGAGACATGTGTCACATGGTTTCATATTACTTTTTCACAGTGTGACCTTTTGTGACCTGACTTTGACCTTGACCTGTACTTAGTATGATATTCATACTCAAGCATTACCCTCTCCTTATATTTAGAAGTGTTTTGGCAGAGTTTCGGCGCGCTGCTGTTGATAGTCCGGTCTCTGCAGCCAATAATCTCGAAAACAGGTGGTTTTGACCTTTGACCTGACCCTGACCTGATATGTGACCTTTTAAATAAAATTTTAAGAATTACTTAGAATCTTCCCATCGAGAGCTTCCGATCGCCGCCTTGCGCGTCTCGCTGCGATTATTGGTTCGGGAGATAAGAGGGGGGTAAAATTTACCCCCCAGCACGGCGCGTTCGGATGGAGACCCCAGCGCCGCGCGGGTTAAAAGAAATAGTTCACCTTGGAACATTTTTTCAAACACGATTTGATTATATTTTTAATACAATTTCTTTTATATTGTCAAAAATGGCCATACATCGCGCCGATTCAGGACAGAAGGTCGTAAATTATTAATTTGTATCAAAACTATATACATACTCTCTGAGTCGGGGTCCTCACGTGACGCGAATGAGAAAAAAATGGCTCAGCCAATCAGATTCGAAAGTAGTCTCGTAAGGATAGACTCGCATTAGAGAAGTGCCAACCGGCGGCCGGCGGTTCGCTTGCTAGCACCAGCTACAAGCTGATTGGCTGATTGTATAGCCTCTGTCCAGGCCATCGTCAGTACCGCATTATTTCGTCAGCACCGCATTCCTTCGCCAAAAAATGAAATATATTCGGCTGGAGAGTCTTTTCAGTAAACAAAAAAACTCGCAGATAGGGGTATCCCAACACGGGCTACAAAACTGCTATCTCAGTTCAAAACCCTATGTTGATATTGAACTATTTCCTTTAAAAATGCATGTTGTTCTTCATTGCATACGTCATTCTACCGCAGCGACATTGCCATAGTTGTAATTTATGACTTATTTGATAGGTTTTGCACTCATTGAAATTGTTCATACGTCATTGCATTATTTTAAGCTATGAACTTACTATCTGCTTAGTACATTGAAATAAAAGGAAAATGTACATTATAAGAATATTGCTTGCAAATGCAGGTAGTCCGTACTGCTACATTGCTTTTTCAGAGTGTTGTTTTAAATATGGATTTTATAGCGATTTTTTCTTCTTCAGATCCGCGATCCTGGCGAGGTCGTTGCTGAGCGCGACCAACTTGGCTGCGAGGAGACGTTCCAGCGCGCAATGTCCCCGCGCTCAGAGATTCAGGCGCCAGGCACCAGCGATGATCCCCGGGAAGGACCGTCGACTGGATCGGCATCCACCGAGCTCGGCCAGCAGCGAGAGGCGCTGGCGTTCGTAGTCAGCTTCGTAGCCAGCAAGTGCCTTCACATTGACAGCAGCCTCGGCCGTCCTACGTCCAGTGCGTCGCCTGCAGACATGGCGTCGGTCCGTATTGGGTGGATCGCGACGATCAGCCGAGGTAAACTGTTCGTGCCATCTGCGAGGTGGATGATGGCCGTCCGATACTTCGAGAAGATCTTTTCGAACGTCATGAAAGCCGATGCCGATCAGCAGCCTGACGTTCTGCGGCGCCTTGCCCAGCTGATCCATCAGAAGCAGCCCCGTGTGGATCAGTGTGTGGCGAGGAAGCTGGCCAGCACTCGCCTCCACCTGCGGCTCAGACAGTTGAATGCCGCTCGCGCTGAGATCAAGACACAGCGAAGAGCAGCGATCCAGGTTCGCCAGCACAGCCGGAGCTCCAAGTGATCTGGCGGTCATCGCTGACCTGTCACCATCTGTTGCTAAACGGCCGCTGCGCGACCGCAGACAGGCCGCTGTCCTGGCGTCGTCGTCCGCCACCCGGCCGCTGCCCTGCCGTAACCCGGCCGCCGCCGCTGGCGAGAGAGAGAGAGCGGACGTCTTCGCGAAGGAGGCCAGCGCCCTCCCCCAGCAAGACACGCCCATCGACGTCGCCAACACCCAGAAGGCCGTCTCCCGACCCGCCACCTCCACCTGACAGCGATCATGGCCTGACGGGCGGTACAAGGATCATGAAACCCGCCGGCCGGGCCCGGTCGGCGACGGTGACCGTCTCGCCACGGTGGACATCCACCAGCTCCGAGCTAGCCACTGGAGCGGCTGCTCGGAGCAGTACCTCCACCGGATCGGCCGTCGACCTACGCCCGGCTGCGGGCAGTGCAGTGCCGAGGGGTGTCCCGCCGCCCTGTGCCGGCTATGCAGAGAAGAGGCTGACACACCGCGGCACGTACTGCAGCGGTGCCCCGCCCTGGCCGGAGCTCGCCTCCGGCGTCTGGGCACCATCCACCCGGACCCGACCACCCTGCGCGACGCCGGTGTGGTGGCGGCCTTGGCCGCCGGATTCCACACCCAACTGAGCCGCAATGGCTACACCCGGGATGCGAGTCGGAGGGAGTAACGAACGAACGAACGAAAGAACGATAGTTCTATTATGACAAGTCGCTGTCCGACGCCGAAGGACGTGGCGCGATTTGGCACTCTCGCCTGTCTGGTCTGCCGCTGTTGGCATCAAGGTAGGGGGGCGAGAACGACAATGCCGTGCCGTGTGTGCCACAGTCTGTTGCTTTGTACCGATGTGTGCCGCTGTCTGCCGCTGTCAGGTGGGTGTGGGGGCGAGAGCGGCACTCTGAGCTGCCTCTGTCTACTGCTTTGTGCCGCTGCGTGTCTGTCTGCCTCTGTGTGTGACTGTCTGCCGCTGTGTGCCACTGATGGCGGAGGCGAGAGCCGCACTCTGCCCTGACCGCACTCTGCCCTGCTGCTGTCTGTTGCTGTCTTGGCGCAAGCTCTGTTTACCGTAACTAAACACTTGTCCTGTCTGGGAAGGATCCCAGTCTGCCATGGCGCTCGGAGGGGTGTCACAACTATTGACCTATATAAGTATAGACGAACTACTCCAGCTGTTGCGCCGCCCGGCATCCGTTCCCGGTTGAAGCGACCAGAGGTGAAAAAATGTTCCGACACGCCAACGCACGTCGGTGTCAGTTGATTGTGTACCGCCGTACCGGGAGTTAGCAAAACACTGCTGAAGATAACTACGCATCTCAAACTAAAGATATGAAGGGCGCAAAAACGTGACAGGATCTGTCATCTTCAATTTGAATCAGCATTAGAATATCAGCGTAAAACATCATGCATACACTGTCAAAAATAGAGTGTTTTGATTTAGTGGCAGCGTTCCTCAAGCCAAGATTTACAGCTGAAAGAAACACGGCGACATCGCGGCTGCCCCATGGCTAGCCTCACCCGCGTCGCTGTCAAGTCGGTGAGTCAGGTGAGACAGCGACAATTATGGCGCTGTTTGTGCCAGTAACGACGCGATTCAAGTACGTTTACATGTGTTGACCCCAGGGGGTGTCATCCAGGGATTCCCCATGTATCCGCTGCCGAGCGGCTAAAGTATTAGCGATGATGTCACTGGTGTTCTGGTCCAGTCGTGGCCAGCCCCGTCTCCGCAGCTACGTTTTGGAGCGTTTTGCGGTCTTTTGACGGATGTTGACGAGCGGTAATTTGAAGTCGTCGCCGTTAGATAAGTAAGTTAGGCAGTTCGGTTGCAAGTCTATGCTTTTGAAATATTTTTTAGTTTTGTTTGGTTTTTAAGCATATCTTGAACATTAAGCCAAAACAATGCCATTTCTCGCCCCTCAGCCAGACTGGGGCAGCGTGTGGCCGTCTCGCCCCTCAGCCGGACCGGTGCAGCGTATGCCCGTCTCGCCCTCAGCCAGACCGGGGCAGTATATGGCCGTCTCACCCCTCAGCCAGACCGGGGCAGCGTATGACCGTCTCCCCCCTATGCCGGACCTGGGCAGCGTATGGCCGTCTCCCCTCAGCATGAGCTAAGGGATGGATAATTATCCGCGGTAAACGTAATCTTAAATAGGATCGTACCTTAGGCGCAACTAGCCGTATCCCGTTCGAAATATTCGCACCGCACCGAGCCGCGAGCGGAGACAGCCGAGTCGGACCAGAGCACCAGTGACGTCACGTAATGTCTGATTGGGGCGCTAAAATCCTCGGATGACTCTACCTCTCTTGTACGGCCTTGGTGTTGGCCAATGCCTTAGTTGACTGCAAGTATTTTTATCTACCGTGAGTTGACTGCTTCTAGGTGATGCGGTATCATGTATTGATATTCAATATTGATATTGAGCCAAAACAAACTTGACATTGACATGGGGGAAACTGTTAAAGGAAATAGTTCACCTTGGAAAATTTTACCCAACACGATTTGATTATATTTTTAATACAATTTCTTTTTATATTGTCAAAAATGGCCTTATATCGGGCCGATTCAGGACAGAAGGGCGTACATTTTTATTGTTTATCAAAACTATATGCATACTCTCTGAGTCAGAGTCCTGACGTCACGCGAATGTAAACAATGGTTCAGCCCAAGGCCTGTAAAGATAAGGTTGTGCCATATGACAAAATCACGTGACCAAGCGATTATGAACCGATCAGCAAGATTTCGAGTTAGCCACTAGAGAATAGCACGTGCAACCACTCCCGGGGCTCCTCCGCTTTTTTGGACCTTAACTTGTTTTGCACGTGCCGAAACTCCCATTGGATTAACATAGCGAGTCGTGGAAGCGTAATCACCAATGTAAAACGAAGTATGATGCCAGCCCGTTGAGACAAAAGTAATCATAGGGCGATGTGCACAAATAATTGGAGTTTTTATGTTTTTTCACCTTCATATTTTGCAGTAGCATGGCTCCGGAGCGGACAGCTCCATACCAATGCCAACCGGTTGTTGGTGGTTTTGACCCAATTTGGTCCACTTAGAGTGAACCAATCTGGATAAAACGCACAAACGGCACCATTCTGGACTACGCCGGATCGAATGGTAAAGAAATCACGCAGATAAGTTCTATAGCCTCGGAGTATGGGCTTGCCTGCAACTGGTTTCGGTGGTTTTGGTCCAATTTGGTCTAGCTTAGAATGAACCAATCTGGATAAAGCACAGAACGGTACCATTTTGGACCACGTCGGACTGAATGTTGGACAAAATAATGCATATCGGTTCAATAGCCTCGGAGCATGGGCTTGCCTGCAACGGTGTTTGGTGGTTTAGGCCCAATTTGGTCCACTTAGAGTGAACCAATCTGTACACAACGCAAAAGGGCTTCGTCTTGGACTACGCCGGATCGAATGGAGAAAAAATCAAGCAGATCGGTTCCATAGCCTCGAAACATGGGCTTGGCCTGCAACGGTTTTTGGTGGCTTTGGTCCGATTTGGTCCACTTAAAGTGAACCAATCTATAAAAAAACGCAATACGGCACAGTTTTGCATCATGCCGCATCGAATGGTGCAGAAATCACGCAGATCGGTCCCATAGCCTCGGAGCATAGGCTTGCCTGCAAATTTGAACTACAGGTTTTTATCCAATTTGGTTCATTTAGATTAGACTAAAGTGGATAAAACGCAAAACGGCACCCATTCCGACCAGTTTTAATTGAATGGTGACAAAATCATTCAGATCGGTCCAGTAGTTTCGGAGCATGGGCTTGCCTGCTAATCTGGACAGTTTTGTAGACCCTCCCTATTCAATACAAACAAAACATGGCTGCATTTATCATGTGACCAAGCCCGCCTCAGCTAATGCAATACGAAATTGTTAACATTCATATTGACATATATAAAGTCAACTGCTCATATTAATTTATTACTGACCAATATTGATATATTGGTGGCCAGTAATAAATTAATATGAGGAGTTGACTGTTTAGCAATAATAAATGTATCACGTGATCAAAACAATACCTACACCCCTACACCGGCAAAATAATAGTGCGGCAAAACAATAGCCGAAGTGCGCCAAAAAAAATAAACCTTTGGACCTGCCATATATGGTCATGCTCCGCCCCGTTACGGTCACGTGGCATTTGAAGGGGGGTTGGTTCAGCCAATCAGATTCGAAAGCATTCGCGTAAAGATAGACTCGCATTGGAGATGTGCCAACCGGCGGCCGGCGATCGCTTGCTAGCACCAGCTGCAAGCTGATTGGCTGATCGTATAGCCTCTGTCCGGGCTAAAACCAGTACAACATTCTTTCGCCAGCACCGCATTCCTTCCCAAAAACTCAAATATATTCGGCTGGAGAGTCTTTTCAGTCAAGAAAACTTGCAGATAGGTGTTTCCCAACACGGGCTACAAAACTGCTATCTCAGTTTAAAAATAATGTTGAAGGTGAAGGTTCCTTTAAGAAGGTTGTCGGAAAGTGTCAGTGTAAGCCTAATAGTAAATTGAAGCGGGTGGAGCATAGTGGTCAAATTCAGTGAGTTGGGGGAGGGGAGGAGTATGACAAAATTATGGATGTTGTGTATGTATGTATGTGATATCATGGGATGGGGGGTGTCCAGCTTAAAACATGGAAATTCTTACCTTATTTTCATATTTTCAGACCCGGCGACCTCCTTCGTCCTATCATTTTTGATAAAACAAACAATTTTGTCATCCCTCCATTCCCCTAAATATCTGAATTTGACCACCATGGCGTGGAGTCTGAAAAGAAACTGCCGCCGTCTAGGAAGCATGCCATCTACGACCACTGGGTGGCACCAGCAACAAGAATACCTTGACCACCAGGTCTGTGGTTGTGCAATTTATGTAAATTGTAACTAGTTGCTACCTTTTGCGACATTTGCCAGAATCTTGGTTGTACTTGCCAGGTGCTCCTGTTTCATGTAAATGTACTTTCAAAGAAAGATAATAGCAGTCTTAGTAGGTACAGGGACCTGCATTTGAGTTGCTATGGTACACACTATGGTCCGGCTTATCTTCTCTAGCGTACGTACGTTTGACTGCAAATTAAGAAACAACAATAAATGCACTCAAATCACATTACCGAGAGCTACAAAATGACATATTGATGCATTGGCTCGCCCATGTTCTTATCTATTGGCTGGTTTTAAGCAAAAATCCATTTTCCTCCGCAAAGAGCTAACAATGTATTTTTTCTTAAAATCAGCCAATAGATATTGAGCCAATGCCTCAATATATCAATTTGAAGCTCTCAGTAATGCAGTTTAAATGCATTTATTGTTGTTTCTTAATTCACAGACAATCATATGCTAGAGGAGAAGATAAGCCAGATCGTAGTGTGTACCATAACAACTGTGGGTCCCTGTACATCTCATTGGTCCAGATGTGTCAAGATCCTAGGCATACAGGTCCTATAAGGATCCAAGATCCTAGAAGGTCATGTTAGCATTGCTCTCATTTGTCCAGAACCAAAAATAATACTGGTGTTTTCTATATTATTTGTGGATTGTTTTACGATGCCTTGATTCCATTACATTAAAGGGGAGATAATGACCTTTTCCCACAAAAAATGGAGTTAGAGCACCTGAAATCGATAGATGAGACCAAAATATATTGTAAATTCATCACATTTTGCATATAAAAATTCCTACCGCGAGATATTTCAATTCATAGTTGATAAGCGCTCCACGCTTATAATCAGCAAGCACTCGGTAACGTATTCAGTAAATTAGCCTCCCTACGCATTGTTATTTATCATGAAGGTATGCAATATGTTTCCTGCATTCTATCTTTTGCGAATATGTGCCAAACTTTTATGAACAATCAACAATCATTTTAAAAAAGTGCATTGAAATCGGCAGTTTAGGTAGGCCCCCGATGACAACCTATTTAGTGTCGGCGATTTGTTTATAAGTGCCCATTCAACAACGTTGAACAGATTGACACAAAAGCGCCAGATGTTGCGCTTTCCAATAGTGTAGGGAAAATACCGATCATAAATTTTCCCAAACTTCCAACTTTGAATTAGGGAATAATTGTATTTAATTCTTAATTTTAGATCACATCATTTTAATACCATAACGGTAGCCAAAGAAAGTGTTGCTAACAAAATCAAAAGGTCATTATCTCCCTTTAACTAGGTAAAACATCAATTGTCCAAAACTCATTTACAGGACCCAGAAAAGTAGCAAGTGACATTGGCGTATCCAGAACGTTTTTTTTTTGTGTGTGTGTGTGTGTGGGGGGGGGGGGGGGGGGGGGGGGAGGGGGCGGGGGGGCATAGGTGGTTTGGGGGGCAAATTCCAAAAATTATCACACAATTTGAAAACTCATCAGATTTTGCTTGCCAATGCTGATTTGCAATAGCTGATTTAAAACGTAAAAGTTGCTTAGATTGTCTTCTATATCAGAAAATGTGTCAATTTTGTGCTGATTTCAGGCAGTTTGGGGGGGGGGGCATGGCTGACATGCCCCCTCCCCCCGATCCGCTAGTGGCAAGTGATGTCATCATTTAATGGATGTCATCATCTCAAACCGTGACATTGTTCGCAGTGGTACCCGTTTTTGCCATTTTAGTCCTCATTATTTTACTCGTGTATTGCTGTCTTTACCTCGTCCGCGTTTTAGGCCGCGTGTCATAGAGTGCCGGTCTTTTAAGCGTTTTAACTTACATTGTTTTGAAACTGAGCTGCTCGCCACTGACTGGTCTGACGTGTACTCGTCCCCGACTGTTACCGATGCTTGGGCGGCATTCCTTGCCAACTTTACTCCAACTATGCGGTGTTATGCGCCTATCAAATCCATTACCCTAAGAAATCCCACGGCTCCTCCTATATCCGACGAGACCAAGCTCCTTCTCCTACGTCGCTCTGTGGCCTTGAGAGTGCATGGTCATGGCTCAGTAGAATATCGTTCCGCTAACCGTCTGGCACGTTCGGCCTTTCGTGCAGAAAAGAAACTGCGCATTAGCAAACAAATTAAAGAGCAGGGACGAGCGAGCGTCTGGAAGTGTGCCAAAAACATAGTGGGGAGTAAGAGGCCTAGCGCACAGGTGCTGCCATCTGCTTCCGCCGTTACCCTGAACGACTTTTTTGTCGAAGTGGGGCCCAGGGTGGCGGCGGAACTGGCAAGCTACGGCCCGGCTCCCTCACTCCCCACTCGCTTACCGAGAGTGGGGACGTGTGCCTTCTCACCTCACCCCATCAGTCTTAAATCGCTGCATAATATCATGTTCAGTATGCGAAATTCTTCTGCACGCGGCGATGATGGAATTTGCATTCGCGTCTTGAAACTTGCATTTAATACCATTGGCCATGTACTGCTCCATATCATTAACCTTTGCATCACCACCTCCGACATCCCCGTCCTCTGGAAACACTCAATCGTCCACCCGATTTACAAGTCGGGCGATCCCTCTGACCCCTCAAACTTCCGTCCCATTTCTATACTTCCGGTTATTTCCAAAATAGTTGAGCGGGCGGTCCAACGTCAGCTCTACCTATCCGCTAACCACCTACTCTCACCCACCCAGCACGGGTTTCGCCCGCGGCATTCCACTGAGACGGCTCTCACCTGCATTTCTGATGAAATATTTTTGGCTTTTGACACTGGCAAAATTTCACTTCTTTGTCTCATAGATTTAAGTAAATGTTTTGATGTCATTGACCACGACAAACTTCTCTTCAAGCTCCAGACGCTCGGCATTAATACTACTTGGTTTCAAAACTATTTAAATGGTCATACCCAGAGTGTTAGCTATACCGGCTCAGACGGAAAATTCCAAATTTCTTGCCCTCGAGCTATCAATCAGGGAGTATTCCAAGGTTCGTCCCTCGGCCCTATCCTCTTTTGCGCTTTTGCACATGACCTGAGTCTCCATGTAGCCGATGCATTCGTAGTGCAGTACGCTGACGACACTCAGGTCTTAGTCTCAGAACCCAAATCTTGCCTGCCAGCGCTTATCGCTCGCATGGAATCTGCTCTATCTTCTCTTGGCGGCTATTTTCACAGCAACGGCCTCAAAGTTAACGTAACCAAGTTCGAGCTTCTCACACTCGGAACCCGACAAAATTTGCGCTCACTTCCGTCCTTTACGGTTAACTTCCGCGGTACTTCCCTGACCCCCACTACTCAAGTAAAAAACCTTGGAGTTATCTTTGATCAGCATCTCTCGTGGGACCCTCATGTGACTGCCGTCTCACGTAAATGCTGCGGCATCCTGACTGGCCTGTCCCACCTCAGACACTACCTTCCACCCGAAACCCTCCCGGAAATCGTCAACGCCCTCGTGATCTCCCACATCCGATACTGTCTGGTTGTTTACGGCAACGGCTCCGCCAAAAATCACCTTCGCATCGAGAAGGTTATTAACTTTGCGGCTCGAGTCATCTCGGGAAAACGTAAATATGACCACGTATCGGGTGTACGTGATTCACTTCGGTGGCTTGACGCTCCTAGTCTCTCCCACTATCAAACCCTGTGCCTGCTCCAGAAAATCCGTAGTACCGGCCAGCCGGAATCACTCGCAGACCTGTTTACTGCCAATCGTGAACGGCCCGATCGCGGTAGGTGTACTAGGCAGGACGACCAGCTGTTTGTGCCTGGGGCGCGTACTGAGGCCGGGAAAAGGAGATTCGGGTATCGAGCCACCCACATGATGAACTCACTGCCTCCGGATTTCCCTACGATGTCTGTGGGACGGTTTAGGAGGGCGCTCAAGGTCGAGCTGCTCACATCGAACCATGTTACCTGATCTGACTGTGATGAGTGTCGTACGCTGTGCTGTGTGTCATGTGTCATGTCTAGATTAGTTCATTTTAAAAGAGTGATTTATTTTTATCCGTTTGTTCGCCCTATTTACAACTGACTGAAAACCGTAATAGCCACTGTTTTTGTGGATGGTTTGCTTTTGGTACAATACAATACAATACAATACAATGTGGAAACATCTTGTTATTTTTGCATCCTTGTAACAATAGTTACAACAAATATCAGTAGACGATGCAATGTCACATGGTTCTGGAGTATAATTATTCAGACACCACCATCTTCATGTGTAGCCATTGGCGGATCCAGAATGGTGGTTTGGGGGGGGGGCGGGAGACCACGAGTGGTTGGGGGAATTCCGAAAATTGTCACAATTCAGAAAACTCATCGAATATCGCTTGCTTATGCATTGCTAGCTGATTAAAAAAAACTTTCCTTAGAAAAAGTTGCTTAGATTGTGTTCTATATCAGGAAATGTCTTCATTTTGTGCCGCTTTCAGGCTTTTTTTTTTGGGGGGGGGGGGGCATGGGCGCTACCCCCTGGATCCACTAGTGTGTAGCACTCATTGTAACGATCACAAAATGTGTTATGTGTTGACACAATGTGCTGCGTGTTGACAAAATGTGTTGTATGTTTACAAAATGTGCCAGAGTGCCGATTTTTATCAATGTTAGTCACCGAGGCGTGAGCAAAAACCTTATTTTTTTAAAGAGTAATTGGCCATAAGAGTGCGAAAAATGGAAGTGAGTTAGCCTGGCTCTTTGTCGGTGTCAACCTCGAGTTTTGTTTTCACCTCTGGAAGCGACACTAGCGCCGCAGCGGAGAGGATATGAGTTAGCGCGGCAATGCTTTTGCTATGGCGGATGGGCGATATTTGACAATATTCACCGTGAACGTTCAGGCTGAATATTTGTATTCCATGTTATTCATTTTGAATGTCTCTACGTCCTCAAACTTTTTCCAGTGCGCTACCACACGCGGTTTTTTAGTTACAGGCCGACAAATATCGCCCTTCCACCATAGCAAAAGCATTGCCGCGCTCACTCAATCTTTTCTCCGCTGCGGCGCTAGTGTCGCCTAGCGGGAACGGCTGCTGGGCGGAATAGTTCGTCTAAACCTATATAATATATATGTCAATTGTCACAACCCGTCGGGAAACTATGTGGGACGTGCTGGCCACCTTGAGCAGTGTTGCAAAATACATATTCGCTATTCTTGTGAGTTGTGTCGGCACATGGACTGCTGATTAAATGATCCGTAGCTTGATGATTCGTACAAAAATGTATCACAGGTATCGAATGATGACAGTTTGTTGAAGTACGGATGTACCACACCAAATGACATCCCACGAACTGGATTTGGCGGCCGAACGATACTCGGCTCCACTAGCGGGACGCGGGCGAAGAGACGCCCAGTGACGTCACGCAGCGGTCAGTGCAGAATGTAAACAAATCGCCTGATTACGCTACCTTCTATATTCACTGAGAAAAAAGTTGACTCTTGAAAGCACATTGGGGAGAGTTGTCATTTTTGGTCCAGGCCAAAGCTCTTCCACGACACCAAATCCTGTCAAATCCTGAGCTGGCTGGCTTGTCAGCTGGCCGCAGGGGGGTGTCATCCTATCTCCGTAACGTGTCCACTTATACTTATGACGTCACCCCAGTAGTCAATTCTGGCGCATGTCGTCTGCGGTCGGTTAAAACGGGTTTTCGCAAATAACTTTTTGACAAATGTAGATACAGCAATGATTTTGATGTCATCGTGTTCGCCTCGTCAGAACTCGTCGATTCATATCAATTGCATGTGGTTTAGGTCAAATCAAAAGTTCATCGAAGGGGCGGGGCTTAGAGCCTCAGCTGGTGACCGCCAAACCGCAGGGGGACCGTGAACAAGACCCTGACCTTTGATGACCTCTAGTGACCTCAATATTGACTTGTTCCTAAAATGATTCAAAAGATGTCGATTCGCCTTTCTTTGAGCTTTCCAACGCTGTCTTTCTCTTTTTCGTAACCTTTTTACTTTTCGAGCTAGACGGTATTTATTTCTCCCAAAATAGCATTAACTGCAATAGCGGAAGAGGCCGGTGCATACACATGACGTCACGCTCTGACGTCATGATCACCTAGAATCGCCGGATGACTCTACCTCCTATATATGGCCTTGGCTGGCCGCCGGATGCTTTTGAAGTAGCTCTGTGTTTGTGTCGCTATAATTATCACTTCTTGCCGTTGAGAGTTATATCTTTTTCTTCATACGATTCTTGAAGATCTGATTTATCTACGGAAGCAAGTTTTGGAGCCACTGGGATACCGTAAGTGTTGAAAGAAACGCAAATCAAAATGTGCAACAGTTAGAAAGATTTCAATTTTTGCTGCTTATTCGCTGAAGCCAAGATCTGGAATAACCCGTTGTTATTTCTCTCGGCACTGACTGAACGTGACTTTGTGACTGCGGCACCTACTATCTGATTATCGGCTTATTGCCGGGTCGTCTCATTATGACCATGATTATAAATTAGCTGCTTTGCTACATGCTTTGTAAGATCGACAGCGTTCCTATTGATGTGCTTGTAAAGTTGGTCAGTGCAAATTTTTTCCGATGATGAGGTTGAGGCAGCCAAATGTCTTATGTGTGACCATGTTGATGAGTCTATCAGAGTTGGAAACCGGCGTGGACAGAACAAAAATAATTTGCATCTTGATGGTATCGCAAAGATGATCGTTTAATGTGACAGAGATCGGCTCTCAAAGTTTGTCGCCCTCGATTTGGCAAAGCTACCTCCAATCACTGTGGATTGTATTGACGTAAGCGCTCTGATGCGCAAGCAGCAGCTTATGGACATTGAGATGTCTACGATGAAAGACATGATTCAAGATATCCTGAAGGTCACGGCGGACACATCCAAGAAAGTTGAAGAGGCTGTGGTCAGCAGGTCCTCATTTGACAATGGTTCTCAGGGTAATCCATCTGTACATTCTGTGCCAGCTTCTAGTCTGCCGAAAACGATGACGTACGCTGATGTTGTTCAGGATGCGTCCTTCCATCCTTGTGATGGTGAGTGGTCCATCGCTAACCGTGCGAAGAGGGGTAATCCGCCGGCCCCTAAACCACCTGCTGCCGCGTCGAGTGCCACTGCGCTTGGTGCAGCTGTTGTTCCGGGGAGTGCTGCCAGTGTGAAGCCACCGCAGACTGTCAAGTCTTCCGCTGTAATTGAAACTAAGAAGTTTGGATCCATCAAGGCTGTGGCGACCGTCAAACGGTTCTCCATGTTCATGTCGCGGCTCCCGCCGGGTACAGGCGAGGACGCTGTCAGCCCTACGTTCTCGAGCAATCTGGTGCGGATGATGTGACGGCGGAGAAGCTGCCGACCCGTTTCGACAGCTACGAGTCGTATCGCCTAGACGTCATCAACCCGTCTGCAAAAGTGAACCTGCTTGACCCACAGCTATGGGCTCAAGGACTGGTCGTCCGGCGCTTCTTCCAGAAACGTCGGACTGTGGGGTCCGCCGTTGGGGGGCATACGCGTGAGTTGGGCAGAAACGCATGATTGATTCGCTTCTTGTAACTCGAATGTTTCTTCTTATATTCATCATGCTCCAAATTAGTACGTACAACTGCCAGTCGTCTAAGCGTAATGCTGGCGGAATTCACAAGTTGTGTGAAAGCTCGAATATAGTTTTCTTGCAGGAGCACTGGCTTTTCCCTTCTGATGTTGCTTCACTAAATAATATTCACAATGATTTTATTTATTTCGGCCTTTCGTCGATTGATCCGTCGGCCGGTCTGATGAGGGGAAGACCGTTCGGTGGAGTTGCCGTGCTGTGGCGTAATGCTCTTGCTTCTCGCGTTAAGCCCATGACTTATGACGACGATCGCATTGTAGGCTTAGAATGCAACCTAGGTGGCACTAAAATTATTTTTATTGGAGTATATTGCCCTATAGTACACACCTGAATTTTGACAGATATGTATATTACTTGGCCAAACTAAAAACCATAATTGACGACTTTGACTCGCCGTATGTGTGTGTGCTGGGTGACTTTAACGCGGACATAGTGAAAGCGACTGAGTTTGGTAAAGAGCTTGCGTCATTTTGTAATTATTCCCAGTTATCCATTGCAGATGTCATGCATCTCCCTAGTAATTCCACGACACATGTTAATGACGGACATGACACGGAGTCATGGCTCGACCATATCGTCTGTACTAAAGGCTTCCTTGAAGTTATCAGTGGTATTAGCATTGATCACGCTATTTTTAGTTCTGATCATTTTCCCGTATTCATCAAAGTTGAAATTCAGGGTTGTGATCTCAATTCTGATATTTCTGGTGCAGGAATGGATGAGAGGTGGGTCGTCGACTGGGCTTCATTGGGACCAGACGACCTCCAGGTTTACGCCTCTGCTGTAGAAGATAGTTTGGGCAAATTGATGTACCGTATGAATTGATGCACTGTGCGCTTGCTCCAGACTTGATCACTGTAGTGCTATTAATGCATATTACGAACACGTAATTACATGCCTAAGAAGAGCCTCTGAGGCGACAATATCGAAAAATTTAGGTTGCAAAACAAGACGGAATATTCCTGGCTGGAATGAGTTTGTTCAGGACAGTCATATTCTTCTTTGTGATGTTTATGCATTATGGGCACTAGTGGGCAAACCCCGGGATGGATATATTTATCGTCAACTACGCTTAGCGCGGTCACGGTTTAAATATGCATTACGCTATTGCTTGCGCCATGAAAATGAATTGAGGGCTAAGTCTCTGGCTGACAAACTTGTTAAAAATCCTTACAGTATGGCTGCATTCTGGAAAGAGGTGAACAAGCTGAATAGCAGCCCGCCTCTCGCTCCATCGATTAACGGCATTTCGGGTGAGGGAAATATTGCTGACATGTGGAGGGATCATTTCTCAGAAATTTGTAATAGTGTGAGAAATACAGAATGTAAATAATTTATTCTACAGCGATTCTCAACAGTAAGCCATGAATTTGAATGTATTTCTGTCCCTGAAGTTGCTAAGTCTATTGCTGAATTATCATCGGGTCGTTCTTGCGGTAACGACCGGCTCAGTGCTGAGCACTTTACATTTGCTGGTGTTTCCTGTGCAACGCATTTGTCCTTATGTTTCACGTGATGGCTAAACATAGCTATGTACCGCATTCATTTGTGGAGGTTGTATTGACACCTATTGTAAAAGACAAAACTGGTAAATTAACTGAGAAAGATAACTACCGGCCAATTGCCGTGACAAGTGTCAGCTCCAAAATTTTGGAAAGGACCATTTTGAACCGCTCTATGCACATCTTCACACAAGTCATCATCAGTTTGGTTTCAAAGAGAATCACTCTACTGATATGGCCATCTATGCGCTGAAAGAGATAACATATTATTATTTGCGTAATAGCAGTCCGGTCTTCTTATGCTTCCTCGACGCACGTAAGGCGTTCGACCGGGTAAATCACTGGAAACTTTTTGACAAGTTGCTTGATAGGGGTATGGACACTCATTTGGTGAAATTGCTTTGTTCCTGGTACGAGTCACAACAATTTCATGTTCTTTGGGGTAACGCCTTGGCGGAAGGATTTTGCCACCCTGTCTCCAATGGTGTTAGACAGGGTGGCATTATATCTCCCTTTTTGTTTAATGTGTACACTGATGGATTATCTACTCTTCTCGACCAAAGTGGTTTTGGATGTCACTATCAGGGTAGTGTAAATCACTTGTACTATGCCGACGATATGGTCCTCCTTTCTCCGACCCCATTTG